>JAJIBD010028498.1:0-19733 GCA_021461705.1 Cryptotis parvus
CTACTCACAGTGATCCTGGACTGTGGATTGGTAGAAACTCGAACATCCTTGGGTCTGACCCCAAAACAAAAAAGGATAAAATTGTGCCATTTGAAACAAAAAACAGATGAAATGTGAGGTGAGGCTTTCCACCTTACTTATAATTTTATATACCCCTAACATTACATATAATCATGTTACGTGGCACATACGCCTTACTTCTTCCTTTTCAACTTCTTGGTTTCTTTTTAATTTTTTTTAGTGATTTATCCCCAAACACCATGAACAAAAAGTACAAACTTTCACAATACAGTTACTGGTAGATCTCATCATTCAGTACCAACCCCACCACCAGTGTGCCCCCACCACCAGAGACCAGAGACCCGGGTTTCTCCCACCCTCCATCCTCCCCATGTCTAAGCTCACCCAGCCAGCATCAATCACGTTGATCCCATAGCCCATATAAGGGAAACAACAACGATAAGATCATGCCTATTCCCCACCCCCGCCCCGCTTTGTTTTCTCTCTAGGAAGATGAGTCTGGACAGTTTCTGTTCCTGGATTCACCCTCTGGGTTTCCAGAACACAGTCGTTTTCCACTGACAATCCCACACACCATCACTACAGCTACCGACGTTCTTACCTATTTCACATTTATCTCAACGCTCTATTTGTTTTTCCTATCATACAATTTGCACAATCCATTCATTGGTTGTTGGAGCTAATTTCAAATATGGTCGATGAACCTGTGTTAGATAAAAGACAAAGTGAGACCCCAAATCCCATTGTAGTATTTGAGTCCTGGGCTGCTAAGAAATACCTGGTGATGGTCCCCAGACTGGCACTTCCCACTCCACACAATTCTCACCCTACAACAGGTAGATGAAGCCTATACAGGGTGCTTAGAGATAACTGCTGGGCGCCTGCATCAGCGGTACAAGGAGAACTCCTGGTTATCCCAGCTGGTCGAGTTCTGAGACCCCACCAGGCTCGCCGGAGGGGCACAGTTGCAGGGCGCCCAGCCTTAGCCTCAGGAAGCCTGGGTGGACTTGATCACCCAGTCTTGTAATGCCTGGACTTGGAGACCAAGTTGTGTGTGGCTTGCTGTGGAGTCCTGACTCCAGTGGCTGCAGCTGTGATGCCCGAGGCCTTCGGGCCTCTGAGGTGGTCTGAACGGAAGGAGCCTGGCCTGCCCCTTCAGGTTCCTTTCATCAGCCACACCGAGTGGGCAAAGAGCTCAGCCCCCGTGCCTCTCTGCTCTCAGCTAATGCTGCCCCGGGGCCTCTTGTGTTTTATCACATTTATGTATTGGCTAAGATCTCACTGTATTACAAGAGGCTGAAAACTGACATCCTTGCCTTTCCCTGAACTATAAGAATAGGAACAAATATGCAAGATTGTTTTCACCATCTTAGTACTATAGCTAGCTGGCCTTCCTATCTATGCTTTCATTATATTGATGAGCTACGAAGTTGTTAGAATATAGATGCTTACAATCATGAATAGAAGGAATTTCGTGGCATTTCCTTTATATGCGATTGTTATCTTCCTATTTTTTTTTATCATGGTGAATTGTGAACAGTTAATTTCAGTTTCAAACAACTTGACTTCTGTGGGGTATACCGAACTTAGATGATGTATTTTGTGTCTAAAGGTTTAGCCAATCTCATTTAAAATAATTTTCAGCTATGCTTATTGCTAGGAATTATAAATCTTGTTTTCCAGGGCTAGTAACATAGCCCAGCAGTGTATACACTTGCATCTATTTTAGTTGGTATTCCCATAAGTATCTAACATACGCAATAGAGAAGGTTTGTAAGTGCTACGAATTAAGAAAAAGAATAGCTTTTATAAAGCAAATATTTAGCAAGTCATAGCTATGTTCTCTAGAATTTTAATAACATTTGGCTATTTTAAAATAGCAAATAAAGAAACTACATAAAGAGCATGTATTTTTAATAGAACTCTTTTCATCTGTCAAAAGACCTTAAAAACTACAGATGAAAATATCCTCAACAAACTGTACCAAGTAGAGCTCAGAAATTATGTGCAAGATATGTTTTGAGTAACTGGACTTTTGCCCAGGAATAAAATGTTGATTCACCAGGGGCCAGAGAGGAGAGAGCACAGCAGATAGGGCATTTGCTTTGGCGCTCAGCTGCACGTTCAATCCCTGAAGCCTTGAATACCATGAGCACAAAGCCAGAGTGAGACCTGAGCATCTCCTGAGAGTGGCCCAAATGTTTTAAAAATATGTTGATTCAACAGTTCCCAAATCAAATAATGTTGTAAACTGTATTAGGCCAATAAATAACAAAAGCCACATGATGCCTCTAAACCATTGATCCCTGATATAATAATGCCCTTAGGATACACTGAACAACTAGGAAGCTAAAAGGTGGTGGGTGGAAGTAGCCTTAAGTGCAAACTGAACAGAGCATTTAGTTTACTATATTTAGTTTTTTTTTTTTTTTTTTTGCTTTTGGGTCACATACGGCGATGCTCGGCTCAGGGTTTCTCCTGGCTCTTCACTCAGGTATTACTCTGGTGCTCAGGCACGCCACGGCCACATGCAAGGCAAACGCCCTACCCACTGGACTATCGCTCCGCCCACCTATATTTAGATTGTTTAGAATGCTCTAAAATTGTGAAGCTTTATAAATAAAGGTTTATAAATTATTTTTTTAAAAATTAAATTGTGTACTATGGTCCTAGGAATGAATGACTCTCTTTTGCAAAGGAAAGTTTGAGTCTAATGAAAATTTAGTAAAGGTGAAATATGTAAGACATCAAAAGATGAATACATGAAGAAAAGTATGAGGTAGTAAGATATGCAATACCTGAAGTCATGGGATAACTGATTATTTAAATTCATGCGCGAATTGATACAGTAAAACATTCTGGTATCCACTGGTCCTGTTCTTTCCCTCACGTAACGCAGTACTGATAACCACAACTTTTATGAATTAGTGATAAAACAAATACTGACCAGGGCATTATGGAAAACAATTTTTTTTTTTTTTCGGTCACACCGGCAATGCTCAGGGTTTTCTCCTGGCTCTGTACTCAGGGAATCACTCCTGGCGGTGCTCAGGGACCATATGGGATGCCGGGATGAAACTCGAACCCCATACTAATGCCAACGGGTCCCCGACAGTGCCGGGAGCGAGATCCCTTCTACCTCCAGGCCGTGGCGGGAATGGATGAGACTCGGGAATCCAATGCAGTTTTAAAAGGTTTTACTTATCACAGGTTCAGGCATACAAGTCAGCAATAGGAGAAACCTAACTTAGGATTCTCAGCTAGAACCCCAGACACATGTAGGTGAAGACACGTGTTAAGGCCCTGTAAAGGAAAAAAGACAAGACTCCCAAGAAGGGAAATGTAGCTCACAAAGAGAGAGAGAGAGAGAGAGAGAGAGAGAGAGAGAGAGAGAGAGAGAGAGAGAGAGAGAGAGAGAGAGAGAGAGAGAGCAGGCTGGTTTTATACCCCTGCAACTCAGACCTCCCACTATTAGGAAGCAGGAAGGGTTAAATTCCCTAGGTAATTTCTCCCAGCACCTCACCTAGGCTCTATTATATGCTAATGTTTTGAGCCAAGATTGTCTGGAAATGCCTTTATAGGGTAGAGAAGGGGTTTCTGAGATGGCATGTCTCTGTACCAAAGACTAATACTAATGCCAGTTAAATATTTCTCCAAGCCTTCACAAGTCTCGTCTACTTCACGATAGTTTTGTATTTTAGTTGCCTTTGAGTTATCAGGGAACCATGCTTGCTTGTGGAGGCAAACAGCATTTCTCTCTTGGTCTAATTACTTAGAGATCCAATGTGGCCAGGCAAATATGCTGGTAAAGATCTAGCTAGTTCCACGATGATTGTGATGATGAGAGAATATTTATACCAGCTAGTACAGAATACATGTCAGATAAACTGCCACACTTAAACTCCCCCCTATCTATGAAGTGACCTGCAGGAGGCAACCCAGGGCAGATGGGCTCTTAGGAGTCTTGCAACAGATAACTATGAGTTTTGTTTCTTCCTGCTCCAAGTCTTACCCACAAAGCCCATAACTTATGAAATGCAACTAATACATCTAACTCTCAAATGCAGTATAAATAAGTGGGAAGAAATTTATGTTAATGGTAGGTGACAGTAATTTGTAAATTTTAGGGATGAAAACTTGACTGGCTGCTGACTTCGACTTTAATAAAAATGCTCATTTGAGTCTCTGGAAGAACAGAGTCATGTAAAGTCAGGAAATAAATATTTGGGGACATATAAGTTCTACTAACAAATTTAGATGAGTTTGGGAAAGCTTTTCATAGTAAAAAGTTTTGTTTATAGATAACATTAATTGGAATGGGTAGGAATACTTAACATATGAAACAGAGTCAGTACTTCCCGCACAATTTTCATTTCAATTGTTCAGCTCTGAGATTTTGGTTCTCTTGTTATTATAGAGGATTCTTTTGGGGTGAATATCCTACACCTTGGTGCCCAGATTGTCTCCATCAGTGCCCAGGAGGATCATGAAATTGCATGTAAAGGGCTCCTGTGTGGGAAGCTCCTGCACCCTGGATTTTGAGATTTTCCTTGGCCAACACTATGAGGATTTGTTTTGTTTGATTTTGTTTTGTTGGGCTACTCCTGGCAGTGCTTAGAAGCTGCTCTGCTGCCTGGTACTCAGGGTTCTCGAGGTGCCATCCAGTGCCGGAAACTGACCATACAAGCAGAGTGAGCTCAGCATGTTCAGATCTCTCCAGCCCATTAAAGAATTTTCAAGTAGTATTCTGAAGCATTAAATAGACGATGACCAATGCTGATTTCTTATCAGCAGACTATTCTTGTGTACAGTTCTCAAGCCCATGCTGGGACTCCTGAGAGTTTTAACTTTTTATTCTAGCTTTAAATATTTTCTTTCCTGTCTTTAGGTTCTTATTTTGTTATAAATTTGTTGCTATTTGCTAAATGAGGTAGATAGAGGATTAGGTCTTTTTTTAATACTTTGTGGCATAAGAAATGTTTTGATGAAAATATGAATCATGATACCAGATATTTTCTTGTAACTATGCCTTTTGGGAAACAATGTGGAACATAAATTTAAGAAGAAGACAGATTACAGAGTGAACATCAAATCTTAAGGTGGTTTTAATGAAGGTTCTCTGCATTTAATGGCTACATTAATATACTTGCTCATATTAGCTATTACTAATAGGTCACAAAGAAGCCATGCATGGCTTTAAGATATGCCGGTAGAAGAAATGTTGCCCTTTGTGCCTAATATAGCTAAATTAATTTTATAGCTTCCTAGAGTATAATAACTGCTCAAGGGTAGTCTAATTATAGCAGTATAAAGAAAAGATTTTTTTACAAAACATTGCTTGAATAATGTAAACAGATTTTAAAACATTCCCCAGAAACTAAATTTTGAAAATAATGGTTTTGTTTTCTATGTATAACAATATAAGACTGAGGTGAAGATCATTGTAGATTTTGGTTTACCTTGAGTGATACCTAGTATTTTCATGTATCTCTTTCAAATTCAACAAAGGGATTGTTGTTAGCAACTATGTTATGAGCTGATAGACTAGAGATTTTCTATGTATTTTGATTTAATGTTAGTTTGTCAGTTAAAAGCTGGATTATTAGTTGTTGAAGAAATAATTCCTATATTTTATGACTTTAATGATTGTAACTGAAACTATGGACAGCCATTCTTAGGGTCCTTTTAAATATCCCATAATTAAATGAAGTTACTGTGATTATTTTTCCTATATTTAGCATTCACAAAATACTTTCAGTAGGCATCACTGTATCACTGCATCACTGTCTTCCTATTCATCACTCGATTTGCTCAAGTGGGCATCAGTAACATCTCTATATGTCCTGTCTCATGCTAGTAGAGCCCCAAGGGCATCTGCTTGCTCCAGGAACACGAAGAGCCCTCAAAGCATTCCATCAGGTCATGGGAATGAGGTCTATAATTGTTACGGTGTTTGGCATATCAAATATGACATTGCCAGACTCTGCCGTGTGGGTGGCATACTCTTTTTGTCACCTCTGATCTCCAGCATTTATTGATGAACCACATGAAGATAGGCTCTTCTGCTGGGTGGAGTTCTGCTGAGAGGGAAGTCTGGATGTGGAAAATGGTGGCCCTCATGGAGTGGGGGTCTTCTGGCTCCTTGGTGAGGCTCTGCTGAGGTGCGGGCCAGGGCTAGAACAGGTACCTCGTGAGCGGCTGGGCACAGGGAGAGCCGGAGCAGCTCTGCCCCATGTCTGACTCTCTGGATCAGCATAGCGTGGGCTGGACTTGAAAAAGACTGCTGCAGGGTGGGTGTCGATGAGCCGGGCTGTGATAGGCTCTTCTGCTGGGTGGAGTTCTCACGAGAGGGAAGTACGGATGTGGAAAATGGCGCCCTTATGGAGTGGGGTTGTCTGACTTGTTGCGAGGCTCTGCTGGGGTGGCGCCAGGTTTTGTAGGCATAGGAAAATAAATTTTGCCTTATATACTTATGGATTTCCTTCTTTGTCTCTTAAGATTTATCTATCAAAACGTAGTTCATTTATTTATTTCCTCACTTTAATAGTTTTTATTTTTTTCAGATATATAATAGCAGTTGTTCTATCTTTATTTTATGGAAAACAACTAGACTTATCACTTTGAACATTTCTTGTTATCATTCCTCATGCTAAACTTTGCATCTTTATAGAAGCAGCTTTAATTTTATTTGGGTTTGTGTGCGTGTGTGTGTGCATGTGTGTGTGTGTGTGTGTGTGTGTAATGCTAGAGTTTAAACCCCAGGACTCACCTATAGAAAGTGCTGCACCACTGAGTTGCATCCCTGAGATTTCTATTTTGCATCTTTCATATTTCTCTTATCATTTACTTTTATTTTGCCTATGGCAATAGCTTTTTACAAGAAAATATAACTTTACCTTGACTAAATAGTTGGTAACTTTTTTTATTTATGTAATACTAATTTTGTTAATATTAGTATTACACAAAATATCATGATACCTGTAGTATAGTGAAGTAAGTTATAGAACTTGAACTGAAAAGAATTATAGAACTTGAGCTGTTATTGGACTTGAGTTGAAAGACCACTTTTTATTAAACTGATAATAATAGAGGGGTCAGAGCAATAGTATAACAGGTAGGGCATTTGCTTTGCATGTGGCTGACCAGCTTCAATTCCGCTTCCCATATGGTCCCCGAGCATCACTAGAGTAATTCCTGAGTGCAGAGAAATAGTACTAGGAGTAACCCCTGAGCATTGTGGTGTGGTGTGGTTCAAAGGAAAAAAATAAAATACTGTACTTGATCTTAGCCAGAAGGCTAAGAAGTGGTCTTTGGTCACCTTTTCAATGAGCTCACCTTTTTCTTTTACAGGTGAGAGTATGGGACAATAAAAGCAGACTTTGCAAATGTCACAGCTGTACAAGCCTTCTGATTCACAGTCTGTGGGGTTACTTCATCTGGAAGAGGTTCTTGGCAAAATATTTCAGAAACTGAGAATCTGAGCCGAGCAATTAGTGTAAATAATTGCCGGTAACTGATATTCTAAAAGACTTAGAGGCGTAGGAGTTGCTGTGAAAGATCAGTCTGATTGAGTAACAGCAAGAAAAGAGTAGGTATTATAAAAAGATGGCAATAAGAAAAGCAAAATAATAGACATCAGTCTTCTTAAGATGCACGTATTTGTTCTCTGTCCGCTTCCTGGGTTCTTTATAATTGTATTAGATTTAGAGATGATCCTTGTAGAAGAGCCTCCCTTTCATTCATAAGCCCAGCAGGGTTTCCTTTTTTTTGGTGAGTCGCACTGGCAATGCTCAGGGTTTCTCCTGGCTCTGCACTCAGGAATTACTCCTGGCGGTGCTCGGGGACCATATGGGATGGCAGGGATCAAACCCGGGCTGGCATGGGCCAGCTACGTGCAAGGCAAATGTCCTACCCTGGGCCATTGCTCCGGTCCCATGGGTTTGGGAATCGATGTGATTGTCATGATGAGCATGAAGAATTATGATCATTTTTTGAACAATACTTTGTGCTGTGTACTTTGACTTAGAATTATTTTAAAGGCAATGTATAATTAACTCTCATGCATTAACAATTCTAGTACTCACTCTTCAATTTTGTTGATTTTAACATCTTTTATCTGGGAACTGTAGGAAAGTAAATTTAGGAGCTCAGGAAATTTTTAATTTTCTGTTGACCTCCCTTTAAGGTTGCTGACCTTATAGGATGGTGTGTTGTGATCTTTTTGGCTAAAGAAATACTTCTTGATCACTTGATCACTTGAATCCCGTTATTCATCGATTTGCTCGAGCAGGCCCCAGTAACATTTCCATTGGACCCTGTCATGTGCCAATGTAGCCCAATGGCATCTGGTTGATTCAGGAACATGAATAGCCTCAAACCGTTCCTTCAGGGTCTTGACAAGGAAGTCTGACCATCTTGTAGGTGGCGGCCACAGTGATCTTTTGACATCCTGTGGGATCCATTCAGTAACGGCTCTAGTCCAGCGGTTGTCTCCAAATCACATTACATGTCCAGCCCATCTGATTTTCGATGTCTTGGCAAACGAGACAGTATCCCTGATTCTGGAATAGCGACGGAGGTCAGAACTTCCGATTCCTTCTCTCACTTGAGTGAGGCGTGATATTCCAAGCATAGCTCTTTCGATACCTCTCTGGGAGACCCGAATAGCATTCTCATCCTGCTTTCATAGGGCCCAGGTCTCTGAGGCATATGTTAATGCAGGGAGAATGGTGAGTCAAAGAGATGTGCCCAGAGCCGGAGGTTCTTTGTCCTTTTTAGCTATTTCTTCAATGCTTTTGAAGGCATTCCATGCCGCTCTCTTCCTCCTGCGCAGCTCAGGTTTTTAGGTCGTTCATCATGTTGATTCTCGACCTAGGTACATAACTGCTGCATTCAGAGATGTTTGTTCCATTGAGAGTGAATGGGGCCTCAGAGATCTTTTTTTTTTTTTTTTTTTTTGGTTCATAGACTAACATCTAACATTAAAGTATATGTTTTTTGGGTCGGGAGATATAGTCCAGGCATTTAGACACTTTCCTCATACTTGGTTGACTCTAGTTTGGTCCCCAGCACCATAAGATTCCCTGAACACCATTGGGTATGGACCTAAAACTTATATAAATAAATACATGCTATCATTTTAAGTTGTATGATTATTTGCATTTATTTTTGAGCAATTTTTTTAGTCAGAAATCATTTTTGGGATTTTTTTTCTCTTGTTAGAAACCATCCTTTTTTTTAGAAGGAGTTGGAATACTCTTCAGAATTAGACTTTAAAGACAAGCCATTCTTAACAGTGTGCTAACAATTGTGGGAGGTACTAATGCCAACCTAGAACTGAGCATTAAATAGAGGCAAAAGGATACACATGACAACCCTTTAATGTATGTTTTGTAATCCATAGTCTGGAGAGGAAGGAAAAGAGAAAGATAGAGAAATGGAAAGAAATAAAGAACCTGCCATGGAGGAGGGCTGGGGGGGGGGGAGGGAACCGGGGGCGTTGGTGGTGGGAGATGGGCACTGGTGGCGGGATGGGTGCTGCTACACTGTACGACCAAAACCCAAATATGAACTTTTTAATTGTATATCTTTGTAATTGTAAAAATAAAAAAATTAATAAAAAAAAAACAAAGAACTTTAAATTTTTTAAATATACCACCATGAGATACATAATTAAAAAGCTGTTAATGATTGGGTTTCAGTCAAATTTTATACAATAGGAAATTTTTCTTACAAAAATAAATATTTGGTAAATACACTTTCCATATGATTTAAATTTTATTATCATTGCTCTGTAGACTTGGCAATCCAATACATATCATTATTTTCCACAGAGCCTTGTTTTTAAACTGCCTTGATGAACATTAGTTTAAAGATTGAAAATTATACCGCACCCGATAAGATCTCCCATTGGGCTTTTTTTTTTTAAATTTAACAGTTCTTTGGAACAAAATGTCATGTTACAACACTTTAATTCTCATTTAGAAGTGTAACCTAAACTCAATTGAGGGAACCGTTAGATTTAAAATCATGTTTTTTTTTAATGTAAATGTGTATATTTTTTTTTTTGCCTTTTTTGGGTTGCACTTAATGATGCTCAGGGGTTACTTCCTGATGGTGCTCGGGGGACCATATGGGATGCCTGTGATTGAATCCACCTTGACTGTATGCAAGACAAATGCCCCACCCTCTATCTTATTGCTCCGCCCCCTAAAAGTGTAAATTTAAATAAAATATTAATTATAATAAAGTAAGGTTGCAAATCTAAAAAAAAAAAAAAAAAAAAGACAAGCCATTCTTTTAGTAGAAATGAGTTGGAATGCTTTTTAGGAATTAAGCATTAAAGATATTTTTTGGTCTATGTTTTCAACTTCAGAAATTTGTGGGTGGTTCTAAGAATAAATGCAGTGCAAGCGTTTTTATTGTGTTAATGCCATCTTTCTATTCTGGTCTACTTAATTATATCATCCTGAGAATGCAGGGCATTGGTAGCAAGAAATGCAATAAAATTGTTTATATTTAGTGAAACAGATGACTATATAAAATGAGCATGCTTAAAAAGCTATCTCGGCAGCTGAAGCAATAGTACAGCCGGGTAGGTCATTTGCCTTGCACATGGTGTACCCCCATATGGTCCTCAAGCCCGGCAGGTGAAGTAAACCCTGGACCCAGCTGGCTAGGGCCCCAAGACAAAACCAAACATAAAAACTATCTCTCTAAAACATTTTTTCTTACCTGGATTACAATTGGTAGCTACCTATGGCCATGCTTAAGATACTTCTGATTGTAACATTGTTGAAAATAATGTGCATATATTATTAGAAAGATGTTGAAGGATTGTCTTTTGAAATACTGGTTTAAAAAAGTAAATCATGAGGGAGGCCTACAGGTGAGTTAGTTCTATGGATTAGGGCATTTGCCTTGCATCGCGGCCTACCTGAGGCAACCCAGGCCCAGCCTCAGTGCAGAGATGGAGTAAACTCTGAGCAATCGCTGGTCATGGCCCCAAGTAAAAAGAAACAAAAAAAAAAATAAAACATGGAATGTCCTGAAGTTAGCATACCTTGGAAGAAATCTAGTTTGAGTAAGCACAAATTTTACTTTATTTTAATAAGCATTTTCTTTGTCTTTTTTTTTTTGTGCTTCTTTCAGAGTAAGTGAAGAAAAGGAGGTGACAGAAGAGCGGCTAAAAACTGAGCAGGAATCATTTGAGAAGAAGATACGGCAGTTGGAAGAACAGAATGAACTGATCATCAAAGAAAGGGAAGATATCCTTTTTTAAAGTCCTCTTTTTGTAATGTGCATCTCTTTGAGATGTAAACTTCAGAGAAATAATTTTTTCTAATTTATAACAGAATAAATCTGTGTAGGCTTCCATTCTGTAGGCAATCAGAACAGTGCGGAACAGCATATGCTATTGCTTCCTTTGTGCCTGATTCAGCCATCCAAACTCTTCTCTCTATTGGAGAACATATATTTGTCAATTAAAAAAAGGAAGTTCAGCTTTAAAGATATGAGTGTTGGAGCTTTATTAAAATCTGCTCTGCTTAATTCAGCTGAAAACACAGTATTTTTTTTAAGTAGGTGTCTTCCTAGCCGTGCTGGCGGGAGGGTGGGGGGGGGGGTTCTGTGCACTCCAGGCCCAACTCGGCTAGGTGCTAGGGATCTGAGTTTAGTACTCAGTCTGGTGATGGTGTACAAGACGTACCTTCTGCCCCTGAGAGGAGAATTCAGATATCTTGGCACTAGTATCTGGATTATTTCTAAAATTTTGGCACTTTTAACAAGTTCTACTCTGAAATCATAATCAGGGAGAAAAATCTATCCTAATTTGTTGTTGTTATAATTGATAGGTGTATATACTATAGCTTAGAAAATCAAAACCATTCTCTTAAAAAAGAGTACTGCCTGAGTTCATAACTAGATTGTGTGTGTGCATGCAGGCAGAGATGTATATTCATGGATGTATGTGCTAATGTTAATATATCATTTTAAAAGAGTAAAAATAAAAACGTGTTTGAACTTGAAGACTTGTGCTTTAATAGGTTGGAAATGAGCATATATTGAAGTATTTTATGGATTGTAGAATCATATTTTTCGTAGTAGTATTGATATGAAAGAGCAGTTACTATCCCCGGTTAGGGATGACAAATCTACTAAACTAGTATGTGAATTAGTGAAGGAGCCATTATTTGTTAGCATCGTAATACCATTGACTTTGTTAACAGTGATTTCTGATTCTTCAAGTCTTAAATCTGATCATATATTGGTAACATCTCTATTCCAGGGTTGCCCAGAAATCTAAAGTTGCCCACATCTTAACTTGTGTACAATTCCTTCCTTTAGCTTCATGCTCTCAGCTCTCTTCCTTCTGGAGAAGCCGACATTCTCTCTTGAGCCCATTACCATTATTCTCTTTCCTTCCTTTCCCTCCTGTACTCCCTAAATAAAAATTTAGGGAGGTGAAAAAAAGATCAGAGGTAAAAAGATCATATTTTGCAGTAACTATATCTTTGTTACTGACAAAGAAAGAAAGAGTAATAAAGAAAAGATATAGTTACTGGCAAAATATGATCTTTCTTTAGGCATCGAAAATCAGATGGGCTGGACATGTAATGCGATTTGGACAACCGCTGGACTAGAGCCGTTACCAACTGGATCCCACAGGATGTCAAAGATCACGTGGCCGCCCACCTACAGATGGTCAGACTTCCTTGTCAAGACCCTGAAGGAACAGTTTGAGGCTCTTCATATTCCTGAATCAACCAGATGCCATTGGGGCTACATTGGCACGTGATAGGGTCCAATGGAAATCTTGCTGGTGCCCGCTTGAGCAAATCGATGAATAATGTGATTCAAGTGATCAAGTGAATTGCTGCTTGTGGAGCCTATGGTGTTTCAATTTGGTGCTGGGGATCAGATCTAGATTACACATGGTAGGTGCTCCACCACTGAACTACATCATTTGGCCAGGAATGATTTTATTTATTACGTAAAGCTCACTTTATAGTGTGTGACTTTATGTGTAAAACCTCTGGAGTCTGTTCACTAGCTTCAAGTTTTTCCAGTGCTGGCATTTCTACAATTCTCCTTACAGTTTCTGACAGTGGCGGAAATCTGTGCAGCAGAATGGTTGTTCCAGCTCCAGGACTTGATACTGCATTAAGGCAGGGTGTTAGCGGGAAGGAAAGCTCCTGTCATGTAATGACTATGTTTTCGCTAAAAAAATAATAAAGTGTTTATCAGGGCATCTTCCTTTCAACAGTCTTTCTAAGAGACACAGTGTCCAAACTTTATTACATGGCCATCCTAAGCTTCAGAAAGGGTGACAAAGTAAGCATTTAGTTTTTCTAACTTATAGAGTGAAAAGCAACCTGAAGAAAAAGATTGCAAAAGTAACGAGGCTCCATCTCTGCAGAAACAGGAAAATAAAAATCACCTTTTACAGAGAGGAAGGAAGTAGTGATACTTCGGCATTTTTGTTTTGCAGGGGCGGGGAAGGGAATGGAGAATATGATAGAGCCTTAGCAATAAGTTCTTAGAAATTGTGACTTTAAGCAAAAATAGGCCTTTGAATAATTTTGTTCTGTTTACTGTGGACTGGAGCTTTGAATCTGAGCTTTTCTGTTGGTTTTATTTTGTTTTTGGTTTTATACCACACCCACCTGTGCTTAGGGTTTACTGCTGGCTCTGAGCTCAGGGATCATTCCTGATGGGCTCAGAGAACCACGTGGTGTACCAGGGGTCAGACCCAGTCAGCCATGTGCAAGGCAAGTGCCCTATCCCTGAACTACCGGAGTTCTCTCAGGCCCTTTGATCTGAGTTCTAAGGAGACATTGTTAAACAATATGAGTTATTCAAGGACCTGCTATGTTATGAGCTGAGAAAGTTTAGGTAAGCTGAGAAAGTAAGATGAAAGAGGGAAGTAGCAGACAATTAGCCTAACCACAGTTTATTTGATGATATACTGGGGAAAAAATGTATTACCTGAAAAAGGTGAAATCAATTTCAGAGGATTATTTTATTTAGCACTCTCTGGGTCCAGAATAATTCTATATAGTATTGAATTTAATATATTATGTAGTCTAAATTCAGCTTGTCTGCAAATAATTTTTTTACCAAGTTAAATATTGAACTACTTAGGACCATTATATTAACACAGGTTTTCCTATTTTTCCCTATGATTCTGCTGGGGATCATAAAATAGGACCAGACCAAATCCAGTAAGTTATCAGCAACATCCTGCCACCCCAGTAATTTCTGTGTATGGCTGCTTTTGCACTGTAATTGCTAGTTGAGTAGATGAAACAAATAGGCTTTGTTTTGGATTGAGTGAAATGTTTACTACCTGATCCTCTACTGAGAAAGTTTACAGACCCTGAACCAGTGGAATAGTTAGACCTAATTAGATGTGGTATGATAGGATTTGGCTTAAGCATTTATTTATAATTTTGAAAGAAAATTGGGAAAATATTAGACCACTATACAATAACAAACTTGTTTAATCACAATAATTGGTTTCATTTTCCCAGAGTCACCAAAAGATAGGTGTTATTTATAAAATTTGTTAAAGAAGGGAGAAAAGATAACATAGTTACAACAGTGACATCTATGATTTTTATTCTAAATAGAAATTAGATATGTTTCATTTACTAGCATAAACCTCTTGAGAGTAATGTACTTAATTATACAGCACGTAAAATTTTGTAAATCTTAAAATGTAAAGAAAGACTATAATTTAAAATAATATAATTTTAACTATTCAATTATCATAAATTATGATTTGGATTTTCATATACATGAATCAGATCATTTAAGTTCATTTCAGTCTTTCTGTGTGAGGAAATGCATTCTGATAGTTTAGTTATTTTAAAGATATAGCTATACTAAACTGATAATGTTTTTGTTCTAAGTTTTAATAACTTGATACTGATCAACTACACATTTGCCAGTTTCTGGTTAAAAAAAGGATATTTTACATGTCTTTATATAGATCAGGTGTCTTTCTCCTGTATATGCATTTTTTCACATGGAATTTATGAGCCTAACCCATGGGAAAAAATAAACATATAATTTGGTGAAGACTTTGTAGTTTCTTGCACATTAGAAGCAGAGAAAGTGAAAGTGGGAGCAGATCTGCTGTGAGAATATTGAAACCAAAAGGGGAGAGTTGGCAGGCCACTATTAAAAATCACAGAAGGACTAAAAATGCATAGCAGTCTAGAATTTTATTCATGTATATATCTGAAGAATATCATCTATTAAATGAATAAAGTAGCTAACATTCATAATGATGGTAATACTGAGTTGTTTTTATCATAGTTTTTTTAGTGCTTCTACTATTAAGACATTTGATGTACTTATTGCTCACCTATTTACTGAACACTTTTACTTAAACTTAACAGTCTTCACAGTACCTGGTCCTGTGAGGCAAATATTTTATTTTTATTTTTTCAAATTACACTCAATGGTGTGCAGGGAATACTCCCAGTTCTTTGCTCCAGGGTTACTCCTGGTAGTACTCAGAGGACCATGCAGTGCTAGGGATCAGACCTGGGCCACACTCTGTACACAGCCATTAGAATTATTATTCTGACCCTGAGGCAGAGATATACTTATCCTTATAATACAAATAAATATATAAGTGTGAAATAATGTATACATGTAACTCATTACAAATTTAAGAGTTAAATCTGTTTCACCTTATAATACCTCTTTTGATTTTGTTCTTCTAATGTGAAATGATATGCAGTTTGCTGCTGTGTGTTGGCTCTGAGAGTATTATGCTGAGTGGAGTTTGTCAGAAGGAGAGGGAGAGATAAAGTATGATCTCTGATATGTGGAATATAATGAAACTTAATAAGAATAACAAATGGTCAAAGGCAACAGAATCTGAGAATTGATCTGTAGAACTGAGCTTACTGTGGCTAGTGGCGGGACACACTGGTGGAGTTTGGTGTGGGATTGTTATGTGCTTGAAACCCTGTCATTATCAATATTGTGTAAGTCACAGTGCCTACAATTAAAAACCATTTTAAAAAAACTTAACTGCTATCCTACATGCCTTGCAGTCTAAGCTAAGAGATTGAATAGATTTTATTAGTTAAATTTTTTTTAAATATAACACTGTGATACAGACATTTACAAAGCTGTTTATGATTGTGTTTCAGTCATTCAATGTTACAGCACCTTTCCAATGCACATTTCTAAACACCTATGTCCCAGGTTCCCCCCCCTCCCCCAGCCTGGTTCTGTAGCAGGCACTTTGCTCTCCTCCTCCCTCCCTCCCTCCTTCCCTCTCTCTCTATTTCTCTCTTGCTATTTATCTCTATCTCCCTTCTCTTACACATTGTGGCTGCCATATATACATTTAGGGGTTATTATGTAAATCTGTTTGCCTACATTCAGTGTTCAGTTCTAGTCTGGCATGATGTAATTTTTAGATTCAAGAGATCGAATAGAGTAGAGGGGGTCTACTCTGGATGTACCTATATATATATATATATATATATATATATATATATATATAACTTGATATATATATATTTCACTTGATCACTTGACATCTCGTTATTCATTGATTTGCTCGAGCGGGCGCCAGTAACATTTTCATTTGACCCTATCATGTGCCAGTGTGGCCAGTGGCATCTGGTTGCTTCCGGGAATATGAAGACCCCTCAAACCATTCATTCAGGGTCTTGACAAAGAAGTCTGACCATCTTGTAGGTGGGTGGCCACGTGATCTTTTGACATCCCATGGGATCCAGTTAGTATATATATATATAATTTGTGTGTATATATATACAAATTATATATATGAATTGAAAGTGTCCTTCTAAAATTCACATGGATTCCCCCAGTCTAATAAAGGAGGCCCCAAGGGGTTTGATAGAACTGGCCTTAATAAAGAGTAAGATGGACTCCATGACCACTCTTTCCTCACCTCTCTCTCTCCTTTTCTTTCTGCCCCCTCTTTTTTTACCATCTGAAACCATTTTCAGTGAAATTTTATTTCTCTTGTTTAATCCTCTATCATTTTGTCATGATTGTCTGAGCAGATTTAGATAGTATTTAACATGCATTTAGTTCTTTGATATTTTTATTTTAACTATGGCCTTAATGCCTAAAGATTCACTTGTTTTATGTCTACATGTAACTAAGTTCAATACGTAAGTTTTTTAATTAATATTTTATTATACCACCGTGAGATATACAATTACAAAGTTGTTCATGTTTGGGGGTTTTGGTCACACCAGAGCCCAGTTCCCTACCAGTGTCCCCAGTTTCCTCCTCCCTCCTCTAACCTGCCTCTATGGCAGGTTCTTTATCTTTTTCTCTCCTTCCCTCCCGTTTCTCTCTTCCTTCTGTACATATTGGATTGTAATACATACCTTGAGGTTATCATGTGTATCTTTTCCCTGTATTTAATGCTCAGTTCTAGATTGATACTAGCCCTTTAGACAATTGTTAGCACATTGTTCCCTTCTCTGTCTTACCTAACCTCTGATTTTCCACGTTTGTGGTAATTTCCACTTTGACAAGAGCTCTGATCCACGTTTCGCCTGACCTTGGATTTTGGTATCTAATATGTATATACATATATATTTACATATATGTACATATATATGTATATATATTTAGGTGTAATGCAAATAAATGCATTTATTTATTATGCATTTATTTGCATGATATATCATTCTATATCTTTCCCTTCTGACTAATTTCACTCAACATGATCTTCTCCATGTCCATTCACTTATAAGCAAATTCATAACTTCATTTTTCCTAACAGTGCATAGTATTCCATTGTGTAGATGTCCCAAAGTTTCTTTATATCCAGTCAGTCTCGGGCATACTGGTTGTTTCCAGATTCTGACTATTGTGAATCGTAGCTGCTAATGAAAATAAAGTGCGATGGTGTTTCCACTGTGTGTTTTGGCTTCCTAGGATATATCCCCAGGAGTGGTATGGCTGGTTCAAATGGGAGCACAATTTCTGGTCTTTGGGGAATGTCCATATTGTTTTCCAGAAGGTTGTACCAGTCAGCATTTCCACCAACAATGGATGAGAAGTCCTTTTCCCACATCCATACCAGCACTTGTTCTTTTTTTTTAATTTTTTTTTATTTTTAAAATTTACAGATATACAATTAAAAAGTTCATATTTGGGCTTTGGTCAAACAGTGTTGCAGCACCCATCCCGCCACCAGTGCCCATCTCCCACCACCAACGTCCCTGGTTCCCTCCCCTCCCCAGCCCTGCTCCATGGCAGGTTCTTGATTTCTTTCCATTTCTCTCTTTCTCTTTTCCTTCCCCTCCAGACCATGGATTACAGAACATACACTAAAGGGTTGTCATGTGTATCTTTTGCCTCTATTTAATGCTCAGTTCTAGGTTGGCATTAGTACCCTCAACAATTGTTAGCACACTGTTCCATTTCTGTCTTACCTAGCCTCTGAATCCCACACGTTTGTGATAATTTCCACCTTTGACAGGACCTCCTGATATATGTTTCACTTGACCTTGGATATTGGTATCATAATGTACCTATATATTTATGTTATGCAGATAAATGCAGTCATTCTGTATCTGTCTCTCTCCTTCTGGCTAATTTCGCTCAACATAATCTTCTCCATGTCCATCCATTTGTAGGCAAATTTTTATAACTTCATTTTTCCTAACAGCTGCATAGTATTCCATTTGTAGATGTACCAAAGCTTTTATCCAGTCATCGATTTTGGGCACTCTGGTTGCTTCCAGATTCTGGCTATTGTGAATAATGCTGCTATGAACATAAAAATAGGGATGGTGTTTCCGCTATGATTTTGGCTTCCCAGAGTAGATTCCCAGGAGTGGTATGGCTGGGTCAAAATGGGAGTTCAATTTCTAGTCTTTGGAGGAAAGTCCATATTGTTTTCCAGAAGGGCTGTACCAGCCGGCATTCCCACCAACAATGGATAGAGTGTCCCCTTTCCCCACACCCACACCAGCACTTGTTGTTCTTGTTCTTTGAATATAGCACTTGTTCTTCTTAACCCTTTTGGATATCCCAGTTTCTGTGGTGGCGATATCTCATTGTTGTTTTGATTTGCATCTCTCTGATGATTAGTGATGATGAGCATTTTTCTTATGCCTTTTGGCCATTTTAATTTTTTCCTTGTCAAAGTTTCTGTTCATTTCTTTTTCTGAGAGATAATACAGGGAGTAGGGTTTGTATTGCATTGAACCTAGCCTACTGGGTTCAATTTATATGAACTCCTGAACCCACCAGAAGTGATCCCAAGCTTAGAGCCAGGAGTAAACCCTGAGCACATACCAGGTGTGATCCAAAACAAAAAAAAATTCTATGTCTGTATATCTGTTTACAGTTTTTTCAGTGATTATTCTGTACTGGATTGATATTACTGAACCTATTTAGCTTAATTTAACTTTACTTTGAAAAGTCTCAACAGTTTTGTATGAAGCAATATACTGTCAATAAATCAGTTTCATTAATTTTGTTCAGTAGTGTCCTTGAATTCATTTAAGCCTTTTTATTACTGATCTTTCAGGGACATAATTTCTATAACGATATATTTTCTATATTAAAGATTTTAGTTAGATTAGATTTTCAGGATATAATTGAGTGATTTTATTACTAATCACAAAATCTATTTGAAACTATGTATTTAATTTATTTTAAACTTTTACTAAAACATCGTGATTTACAAACTT
>JAJIBD010028499.1:0-46957 GCA_021461705.1 Cryptotis parvus
AAATCAGAGCCATCGGAACACGGACGTAACCACAAGCCTGACAGCCTGGACAAAACACCTCAAGGTAGAGACCCTTTTTTTTTTCCTTCCTGGCACTGCTCAGGGTTTCTCCTGGCTCTGCACTCAGGAATTACTCCTGGCGGTGCTCGGGGACCATATGGGATGCCGGGTATCAAACCCAGGCTGGCAGAGGCCAGCCACGTGCAAGGCAAACACCCACCTGCTGGGCTATCGCTCCGGCCCCAGAGACCCTTTTGATGCCACTTTCTGAGGGACTCGAGCTCTCGAGTATGGTTTTTGGTAATTTCCTAGGGGGAGCACCGAGGCTACTTGGCTGCATAGCAGCTGCCTCCAGAACCCAGTGGGCTCAGAGCACCGCTTCCTGTCTGGGTGGAGGGCAGTTTTCCTCTCCACATGACATCCAGGGCTCACTCGGTAGGTCTGAGCCTTCCATAGGCCCCCTGATCTCCTCCACGGCCGGGGGTAGAGGGAGCCAGTTGTGGGCGGGGCCTGGCTGGCCTGAGGTCGGCCCACACAGCTCCTTGGGAATGACTCGGCCCCAGCTTTCCACAGGGTCATGAAAGCCCGTGGCGCCACTGATGCTGTCGACTGCTTCCCCCGACACACAGCTGTGCAGCTATTGGTGTTTGTTTTGTTACCGTGCACGACAGCCGTCCGTCAGAAGCGTGTGCTCTGATGGACAGCGCTCCCTAGTTGGGGGATGGGGGGTGGCGACGACTCCACGCCGCCAGGGGCGTACGATACGGACCAACCAGGCCGGATGGTTTAGTGCTGTGGCCCGGTGGTTCGGAGCTGCTGGTGGGAGTGGTGGTGCCCGGGTCCAGGAGTGGACCAGCTGTGCCAGGGGCTGTGTGCCTTCCTCAACCCTGAGGGGCTGTGTGCTCTTGTAGCTCAGTGCTGGTGGCTGCTGGCCAAGACGGGCCTCATTCACAGTGGTTGTGCTGTGGTTGCGTTGTGCCATTAGGTATGGATGATAAAGGTGAGCCGAGCAGCGAGGGAAACACCCAGGGCCATCAAACCCACAAGCAAGGAGTTCAGGAAAACGTGGGGCTTTCGAAGAACCACCATTGCGAAGCGAGAGGGTGCCGCGGCGCCGAAGTTGGACTCTGGAGCCGCCGCCAGAGCAAAGCCTCTCCCTTGCGACGCAGTGGGAGGCAGCCGAAGCGGACTGAGCGTGTGGAGGGAGTTCCTCACCACGGTCCGCCGTCGGGGAGGAAGAATGTTCCAGCCTCTCTGGAGGAGGGCGGCGAGCCCACGTCCTGCCCCGTCACCGACGTGGAGACCGCCTCGGAAGGGGGCGTGGAGAGCACCTCTGATCTGAAAGGGGGCCCAGGGCCGGCTCAGCGGGAGAGAAGGATTGCTCTGCCTCGGCCGAGAAGGCCGGAGGAGGCGAAGACGACGAGCGCCACCTCCGACAGCGACAGTGACGGGCTGACTTTGAAAGAGCTTCAGAATCGACTTGAAGAAAGCGGGAGCAGGAGCCCCCTGAGAGGCCCCTGAAGGGGCTGCAGAATCGCCCTGAGGAAGAAGCCGCGCAAGAAGACCCGACCGAGACTGTGGGCGTGGGAGGCGGCGCGGTGTCGAGGCTCGCCGCCCTGCAAGCAAGAACCTGAGGCTGACCGGGGACAGCAGCCCAGGCCGTCAAGGACGACAGAGAGGGTCTGTTGGAAGGGGAAAGCGGCTCGGGGCATGGCAGAGGAAGACCCCCAGAGACCTAGGCCAGCACAAGCCTGAGTGTGAGGTGTACGACCCCAACGCCCTCTATTGCATGTGTCGCCAGCCTCACAACAACAGGTAGGTCCCGGGAGAGGCGGGTGTGAGCTGCCCCAGAGCAGAGGGCAGGCGCTGGCTGTACACAGCTGGCCCGGGTTTACGGGTCCTGAGTCCCACCAGGAGTGCTCCCAGGCTCAGCCCTTGTCAGGGTAGGTGGGTGCTTGCGTTGTCAAGTGTGGCCCCAAAACCAAAAAGAAAGATGAGCAGATCCTCTGGAAAAAAGAAACCCGTGTGGTGACGCATTGCCCGGGCCACAGGTGTACTCGGTGCTCTCTCCGCGCCCGGCAGCACCACGGGGTGAAGGCTGGAGGCTCAGAGGGCCACGGGCAGGCTGGGACTCAGCACGGGTTTGGGGCAGCTCGGGGCCGTGAGACTGGGCTGGGTGCTGGGCTCGCGAGAATGGCTCCCCTGGCCTAGTAGGGGTGGTAGGGGTCCTGGTCCAGGTGGGGCGGCACCGCCTGGGCATTCGGCTGCTGGCCTAGTAGGGGTGGTGGGGTCCTGGTCCAGGTGGGCGGCACCGCCTGGGGCATCGGCTGCTGGCCTAGTAGGGGTGGTGGGGTCCTGGTCCAGGTGGGGCAGCACCGCCTGGTCATTCGGCTGCTGTT
The DNA here is from genome assembly GCA_021461705.1 of Cryptotis parvus. Taxonomy (NCBI): domain Eukaryota; kingdom Metazoa; phylum Chordata; class Mammalia; order Eulipotyphla; family Soricidae; genus Cryptotis; species Cryptotis parvus. Next base: position 2,400 of record JAJIBD010028499.1, read on the forward strand.
TGGAGCCGCAAGAGAAAGGCACGTGGGGTTTGTGTTACTTTCCGCTTGTCTGGTTGGTTTTTCCGTTCTGGGTAGGCCGTGGGGGCTCGTTTGACTCGTTCGTGTCCAGAGGTCGGTATTTGCCCGGTCCTAGTGCCGTTGCTTTTTGAATTTCAGGTTTATGATTTGCTGTGACCGTTGCGAGAAGAATGGTTTCATGGCGATTGTGTGGGCATTTCGGAGGCTCGAGGGCGGCTCTTGGAAAGGCAACGGGAGGATTACATCTGCCCCAACTGCACCATTCTGCAAGTGCAGGATGAGCCCACCTCGGGCCCCCGGAGCAGCAGGAGCTGAGGGCGCGGCCGGCAGATGCTGATGGCGCAGAGTGCACCAGCATCGGGACCGGTTGAGCAGACGTCGAGCGATGACCAAGGGATAAAGGGCAGGATCGAGAAGGCGGCCAACCCGAGCGGCAAGAAGAAGCTCAAGATCTTCCAGCCCGTAAGTGCTTGTTTCCTGGGCTCCGTGGTGCAGGGCCCTTGCTGAGCTCAGCTTGGGGCAGAAGCAGAAGATGAAGAAGCCCGGGGAGGGCCTGGGCTTTCCCCACATAGGTGCTGAGGCCTCTGGTGGAGCCTCGCAGACAGCGGTGAGTGCAGAGGCTCTCCGGGCCCTCCCGCTCCAGCTGGCGCGACCTCCGCTGGTTGTTGGGAGCATCCCGTGTTCCTTGCATGGGTTCACACCTCTCAGTTCAGTCTTCCCGTCAGTGTCCTTATTGTGGACTTTGGGACTTGAGTGTGTAAACAGTCACCTGTGATTGATCCACAGTTGCCACACTTGCGGTTAGGTGGCCACCCTTCCTCCTCCCCACCCTCCCCTCAGACAGCAAAACCTTGGCCAACTCGGGGTGGGACTTGGGCCCACATCAGCCACACATCAGCGCGCAGCAACATGCTGCATTGTAGATCTGCCTTGGTCGTTAGATTTGCAGGGTGGGGAGGCAGTGCCAAGGAAGGAAAGGACACCCCTAGGCTGTTCTGGGGTGGTGCTGCCAGTGGGAGGTGGGTGGGTCACAGTACCACCCTCCTTGATCTCTGTCTGATGAGCTCCGAGAGCACGTCACGCTGTGCCCATCACTGGCCCCACGTCAGCTCCCCTTGCTCTCTAGGAGATGCGCAGCTGGAGGTGTGGTCAGTGTGGAGTTCCGAGGGCGAAAGCTTTGGCCTCAGTGTCCCGGGCCCCGTATGCACGTCCTGCGTAGGTCACGTGGCGGTGGGGGAGAGGTGGGCCAGACCCTGACTCCAGCAGGTGTTATGGGCACGGCAGCTCTGAGGTTCCTGTGTCTTCCCAGCTTCTCACGCGGCCACTCTGCCTTCCTGGATGCTGTGTGTTAGTCGTGAGGATCGCTTACATGCACTCTGCGTTCATTCTGTTACAAAAAGTAAAGAGAAATGGGCAGACATGGGAAAGTCACTGTCCCCTCCCATTTTATTTTATTTATTTTATTTTATTTTATTTTATTTTATTTTTTGCTTTTTGGGTCATACCCGGCAATTCTCAGGGGTTACTCCTGCACTCAGGAATTACTCCTGGCACTGCTTGGGGGACCATACGGGATGCCGGGAATTGAACCGGGTCGGCGCGTGAAAGGCAAACGCCCTACCTGCCAGACTGTCGTTCTGGCCCCTCCCTCCCGTTTTAGAATCCCCCTGTGCCAGTGTTCTGAGTAAAGGGGCCCAAGTGTGGTCTGTGCGCGCTTTGTTGTGGGCACCAGCACAGCTGAGAACAGCAGTAGCGGGACGAGGTGCCGGGCTGTGTGGCAGCTGGAGCGGCATGAGCGCTGCCTCCCTGCAGCTGGCTCCCGCGGCCGCCACTGCTCAGAGGCCAGGCTGGGAGCAGGGCGTGCGTAGGGGCATTGTAGAGCCGTGCAGCATTGGCAGCTTTAGGGGCCGGAGCAATAGCCCAGCGGGTAGGGCGTTTGCCTCCCATATGGTCCCCGAGCACCGCCAGGAGTAATTCCTGAGTGAGGAACCAGGAGTAACCCCTGAGCATCGCCAGTGTGACCCAAAAAGCAAAAAAAAAAAAGGCAGCATTCTTAGGTTGCCGTTCCGCGTTGAATTAGGATGTCCTGACAGCCTGCTTTAAGAACATCAGTGGAGGTTTCTCTGCTGGGGTTCCTGTCCCTGCAAGGGCCAGATCCTCTGATCGACCAGTGAGGGCCTTGGAAGACCTGCTGGCCTTGTGTTAGACCTTGAGACGGGCTCCAAGCCCTTTGTACCATGGATAGTGGAATGGGCAGGTAGGTGCTGGTGTGAGGGCCTCCAATGGGAAGTAGGTGTCTGTTCAGAATAAGCAAAGGTAAGTCTTTACTTACTTTAGAAACATTTCTAGAGGGTCGCTAGGGTAGTAATACAGGGGATGCAGCTGACCTGGATTTGATCCCGGGTCATCCTATATGCTCACTGTCCTGAGCACAGAGCCGGGGAGTAAACCCTGAGCACTGCTGGGTATGTCCCCAAAGCTCAACAAAAGCCCCAAAAATGCACTTGGAGGACCTGGAGAGTGCGGTGGGCAGGCACTCGCCTTGTTCGTGGCAGACCTGGTTGTGGTTCACAGTAAATTTGCGGGAATGAGGGCCAGAGCCATAGCACAGGGGGAGGCGTTTGCCTTGCACGAGGGCCGACCCAGGTTTGATCCCTGGCATCCCATATGGGCCCCTGAGCATCGCCAAAAGGCAAATAAATAAATAGATAATTAATTCTTTAGCTTTGCGGGGATGGGGGGCAGCACTTCGGGGCCCAGAGAGATAATGCAGCAGGTCGGTGGGGGTGTTTCCTTGCACACGTTGACCAGGCTCACCCCTGGCACTGTTAATGGGCCCCCTGGGTTCTGCCAGGAGGGAGCCCTGAGCACCACTGGGTGTGGCCCGGAAGAAACACGCACAGGAGCTCTTGATAAGGGCAGTGACCCCGAGCATGGAAAGTGGTGTTGCCAATTCCTCCGAGCACCCGTGTAGTGGGTGCATTATTTGAAGTCACATTTTCTCGTGCAGGTTGCAGAGGCTCCTGGTGCCTCCAGGTGTATCGCGCCGGGTGCTGGCGTGTGGCGCAGCCTGACTCCGTGTACTGCAGCAGTGAGTGCATCCTGAAGCACGCTGCAGCCACCATCGCGCTTCCTCAATTCGGGTAAGAGCCTAAACCAAAGCCTAAAGACAGGACCAGGGCGAAGCCGGAGAAAGTCAGTCTGCCCAAGTGCAGCGTCCAGGTGAGCGAGCAGGATGGCTGCCCGGGGGAGGGCGGGGGCTCAGCAGGCAGAGTGCAGACCACCTGCTGGAGGACCGTCTCCTTCCCCCCACCCGGGCCGCCTCCCTGCACTGCTTGTGCTGTGGAGGAGCCAGGGACGGAGTGAGATTGGGGCGCTTTGAACACTTGAAGACCCTCCTGGGTTTGGCCTTGTTTCTCCGGTCTGTGTAGTGCGACCCCCGTGGCACCAGTCGCAAGCCTCACCAGCACTGTGTGAAAGACAGCTCGGCGGTGCCTGCTGGGCCTCCCGGGCTTCATTTTGAAGACTGAAACTGAGTGGCCAAGGCACAGGAAGCGAGAGTGCCCACTGGGCATTGGGCCCGTGCCGCCCCTTCACTTGCAGGCCCTGGCACAGCCCCAGGCAGGGGCTTTTTGTCCCTCACTCACGGCCTGCTGCCTTGGCTCTCTTGGGGATCCGTTCTTTTGGGTCCCTGGGACCCTGGGCCTGGGGCTGCCCCAGAGGTCTTACGCCCCAGTGTGTGTCACTGAAGGCGGGGAAGGAAGCACCTCTGCGCGCGCATCCCCCGCCGCCGCCGCCGCCTAGTTAACGTGTGCCCGGCTCAGGCAGGGTGGGGGCTCCCAGACTGAACTGCGCAAAGTGGTGTTAATGGGTGGGATTTCCTGATTCTTCAGGCAGGCATTAAAAGCTCTTCTGTGCACAAGAGACCAGCTCCTGACAAGAAAGAAGCCCTGTTGAAGAAAGTGCTGGTGTCCCTGCCGAGGTGCGAGGCGCTCGTGCAGGACGCAGGCTGTGACGCCAGCACCCCCTCCTGGGCGGCGACCACAATTACAATGCAGTCAAGCCAGAAAAGACTGCCGCCCGTGGCCATCCATGTTGTGTGCATGTATGTATCACCTCCGGGGTAACCTGGACCCTCCGTGCCTCCTGCACTGCCATCCATGCGGGCCTGGCGCGCATAGCAGTCTTGGCCGATTTTCATCTGCACCTGCAGATGGAAGCAAGTGCCCGCTCCTGAGACACGCCTTGAGCCCCTGCCTCTTCTTAGTCCCTTCCTTCTGTCTTGATTTCCCAAGAGGCTGCCAACCTCATTGTTGAATGCTTGTCACCCACCAGTCGGTTGCTTTAATCTGGTCTCATTATGGGGCTACGGTAAGTATTAGTATTCTGCGCTGAGTCTGGCTGGGTGAACCCACTGGCCAGCGCTCCTAAGTGCATCTTGTCCAAGTCAGATGCCATCACAGCTCTGTTACGACCCCGTTTCCACTCTTCTCATCACGGGAGGGTCACCACCTTTGTTGGGGAACCCTAGTTCTGCACATCAGTGTTGGGAACGCTTGGTGCTGTGCTGAAGTACGAGCTTCAGGATTCAAATAGGTATTTTCATGCCCTGCTCACATGCTACACACCATACAAACACATTTGCCTTTGGAAGGCCATTTCCGGCGGCTTCCAGTGTTCGAGGTAAGTGTCGTGTGGACAGTGAGCAGCGCCCAGCGGAGGGCAGCCGCCAGGAGAGCCGCTTCCGATTCCTGAAGGATCCACCGGGGTGCAGATGAGTGGATCAGGTAGTTCAAAAAGATTTTTTGAGATCACATCCCATCATGAGACTTGGATTTTAAAAAATTGTTTCACAGCCTAACTCCCAGAATTAAATCTTAGTTCACATTGACCTGTGGGCATATCCTTTACTGTTAACGGTTCTTTTTTAGTGGGCAGGAATCTAGCTCCGAGGTAGAGCACGTTGCTTCTGTGTATGGAGCCTTCGGCGGGTTGGCAGCAGCCCCTGCTGGTCACTGGTATGCTGCCGTCAGTGCCTTCTGCCCCTTTCCACACAGCACCACAGTCTCTTAAAAGCCGGCCTTAAAACCGTGCCTCTTCCTAAGTGGTAAGAGGCCCAAGGCACTCTGGGTCAGCGCTGAGCCCATCACTGCAGGAAGGTGCTCCTGGAGGCTCTGAAGGAGGTGGGAGTCACGCTCCCGCTCAGAGACCAGAGACAAGGAAGTTGGAGGAGGACTAGCCGGGCCCTCGTCAGGCACGGACTCCAGCCTACAGCACGTCTCAGATTGGCGCCCACCTGCAGCACCTCCCTCAAGTGGCCCCTCTGCAGAGCTTGAGGGTGTGTAGAGGAGGGCTGTGTAGGGATGGGCTGGGCTGCTCTGCGCGGCTGCTGGCACCTGCCCCGCCTGCCCACACGTCAGTTCCACGGAGCCCGTGCAGGCGCAAGAGGAACCCGTGGGAAGTCGGGAAGGATGGGCTCAACCCTCCACCAGCTCACGCCTGCCTTACTCTGGGGGAAGGGGGCAACGGGATAGGGTTCGGGTCCTCCGCTGAGGGGCCACGAGTCTGCTCCTAGGTGTAGCCACGAAGGATTTAGCTCTGCTTCCGCCGTTTCTGATGCCAGTTGTAGGGCTGTTCCCTAGGCCAGGAAGGTCGCCACGCCCATCACCTGCTTGTCCAGAACCCAACATGCCCGAGAGGGTACCGCAGCTGGCTCCAGGCTGCTCTGTCCCTTCCTGCTCCGCCTCCCTGAAGCTGCTGTGCTTAGAGCAACGAAGTTAGGGCGAATTAATGACTTTCCTCGGCTTGACACTGACATGAAGTAGCTGCTTCTGATCGTTTATCTCTGATGACTGGGTGGGAGGAGAGCGAGGTCACTGGGAAAGCGACTGGTGTCAGCCTTGGTGAGTAGCAGGCCGGAAGGTCGCCTGCCTTTGACCGCGAGGACCCCTCCTGCCTTCTCAGCCAGCTGGGCTGCTGGCAGAGCCTCTCGCCATGCACGTCTCACGTCAGCGCCCACTCTGCCGCCACGGGGTGCCCGAGCACCTGCCCCCAGCTCCACAGCTGCAGCTTCTCACTTAACTTGGGGGAGCGCTCATGGCGCAGGTCATCCTGCTCCCCGGAAGCTGCACGAGGCCGAGTCCGTCCGTCCGTCCATAAGGGGCAGACCCGGTGCTCTCAGCGTTGAGGGTCTCTGGCGTCGGCCTGTTCCCTTTGTTGCCACTATCCCTGACCCTACAGAAGCCTTTTTCTTAAAAGCCTGGGGTCCTTGTCATGGGCATTTGGGGTTTTGCTCTGCATATTTGTACACACAAATTCTAGGGGTTTTTTCCCCCCCTTGTATCTAAATGGCTCGTTTGATTTTCAGATTTTGAATAGGCAGGGAGATTTTTACATCTCATCTAGCTTTGGGTGCAGAAGTGGAAAAATCTCTCAGATTGGGTATCCCCATAGCAGCAGCTTTGGGGCCCTTCCAGCCTCGTGCAAGGGCGGCACCCACGGCCCCTCGGTGCAGAGTCTCTGGTTTGTTGGAGGTAGCGAGTGTCCTCCAGCAAGAGCACCAGGCTCTACACTAGTGCTGGAACCTAAGAACTTGAGGTAGACATAGTGGGGTGTGTGTGTGTGTGTGTGTGTGTATCATGGTTGCGTGAGCCATTTGTGTGGAGTAAGGGACACACTTGCCATCCTGGGGTGTGGCTGTGCTTGTGGCACCACGTGCAGTGCCAGTGAGTGAACAGGTGCCTGCACGGGTGGGTTGCCTCTCTGCCCGTCTGCCTAGTTGCCCTTGACCTCCAGAGCAGTCGGGTGGCCATCAGACGGATGGACAGACTGGCCTTTGCGCAACTCCCCAGAGAAGCAGCTAGGGGCTGCTAGGCCCACTGCCGCTGGCTTCCCAGTGGCCTCTCTGAGGCTCTGTCTTGCAGGCTTTTTGAGCAGAGCAGGCTAATGAGAAGAAAAGGCCAAGAAACGGTTCCTGCGACCCTAAATGGCCGGGGCCTGTACCGCCTCCGCGGCTGCTCCCGGGAGAGCCAGTTCCCAGCCTGCTTGGCCCTGCTGGCCCCAGTGCGCCTCGGTGAACCCTGACGCTGCTGTTTGTAGCTGCTCAGGTGGGGCCGTGCCGGGAGAGCCTTTTGGTGGCTCTCCGGTGTCTGCTGAGCCAAGGCCCTCCAGAGGGGCGCACTGCGCGGTCCCCTGTGTGAGTTTGGCCACGTTTTTGACTCGCGTGTGACGCACGAGCACGTGCAGGAAGCGCAGTAGAGCTGGAAAGGTCGCAGCCACTCCTCACGGAAGAAGGTTGGGGCAGCGCTTGCTGCCAGGGAGCCTGGAGGATGGAGCAAGAGGACCCTGAGGTAACAGCTGTCCTGCCCGCCGTGGGCTGCTGCTAGGGGACCCCTTAGGGCTGGCCGGTGGGGAGGGAGGCTGAGCGCAGCGCTGCCACCTGCCTGGGCGGCACCGGGCCGACCCCCAGGCAGCAGCCACTAGATGGGGGATGGGCACAGTCCTGGGGAGGCATTTCAGCTGGGCCCTGCAGGGACGGGGCTGGTGGCCACAGCCCGAGGCAAAGGGGCAACTCACTCCAGATAATGGACTTTGCTTGACCTGTTTGGGCTGGGGTCACGGGTTAACCACGGCTGTCAGCCTGCAGGATACGAGCTGCCCCACGACTGACGGGTGCAGCCTTGAACAGTGTGAGTGACCCTCACAACCCAACCCCCACATCCGTCAGAAGCACCCCAGTTGGGGATCGCTGGGGGTAGCCTTTGGAGCCTCCCAGCTGTTTGGTAGAAGTAAAGCAGGCCTCGGTTGTATTTGTACAGTGGCCCCAAATACCCCGGCAAGAGCACCAGTGCCACAGCTGAGTGCTCTCCCCCCTCGCCACCCGGCTCCACACGCTGCAGGAGTGCCTGCAGTGAAGCAGCGCAGTGGGGCTGGCTCCATTGTTCGTGCCCGTGCAGTGAGCAGATGCCTGCATGCTCCCTGGGAGGCTGCCGGGACTGTACCCGCCGCCAGCCTGCCTGCCCGCCTATGAAGAGGACCGGCCCCGGTCTGCGTTGGATTGGGGCGGGGAGGCCATGTGGTCTGGGGAGACACAAGAAACGCACTCGGGTTTCTTGCGGGGTCCTATTTCAGGAGCAGCATCTGAGGGAACGGGGCTAGGTGTGTGTCCCATCCCCCTAAATGACCTAGAACGGGAACTGGCTTTGTTCCATCCTCTTGGAGGCCTGCCCCGTGAGTGCCACCCAGTGGTCATGCTGCAACACTGCAGCCAGCCTCGCCTCCCCCAATCCCTGGCCTCATGCTCGGAAAATGCCCCAGTGGTGTGAGCTGTTGAGTCTACTGCACCCCTAAACACGTGCCACACGTGTGTCCTGGATCTTGGCTCCCCAACAATTGAGGGTCCAGCAAGCTCATGCCCTGGGCACAGCCCGCCCACAACAGAGTGAGCCAAGGCCAACTGGACACGGGCAGCACAAGGCTGCCACCCACTGGGCAAGCCTGGACGTGGCCCCCACTTCCTTTCCCTCTAAATGCAGTTCAGAGCTTGAAGACTGCAAGCCTGACTTAGGCTCTCTTCAAAAAGGGATGTTCTACCCTGCTGGTACTGTGCCCCCACCATGGCAGGGGCCACTGGCTGTGGGCACCACTGGCTGATACTGCCAGGCCCTACCAGTGGAGGACTTAGATTTATCTGCAAGGCCCAGAGTAGCCAGGCGCTGCTTTTGCCACGTGAGAGATTACTGTCCTCCCAGTGCCATGCTAAGGCCGGCTGGTGCTGTGTTCTTCAGCCTGCAGTCTCTGGGAGTGTCCTTGATGAGGGAGCGGGGCTGGTGCCAGCGTCCTGCGTGCCATGAGTGTGACGTAGACTTGGCAGCCCCTTGGGCCTCTTTCCCGGCTCTGCACTCGATCACTCCTGGCCAGCTCCGAGGGACCAGATAGGTACCAGGGCTCAAGTCCAGGTCGGAAGCATTTTTTTTTTAATTTATTTTTTTATTAAAACACCGCGGATTTACAAAGTAAAAAATACAGTTGTTAGAAAGATTCATAATTCAGCACCTCTCCCACCACCAGAGTGTTCCCAACACCAAAGACCCTCCTTTCCCATCCACCCTCAATCCCCATGCCTATTCTCTTAGCTGGCACTAATTATATTGACCATTAAAGCACAAACATGGAAATGGTATTGATAAATTCATATTTCCCCCTCTGGTTTGTGATGGGCAATTTTGGCCAATTTCTGTTCTTGAATTTTCTTCCTGAGTTTCTAGAATGTGGTTGATTTCTATTGATCAGTTGCTCACTTGACATCCCATTATTTATCGATTTGCTCGAGTGGGCACCAGTAATATTTACATTTGGCCCTATCAGGTGCCAGTGTAGCCCAATGGCATCTAGTTGCTTCAGGAATACAAAGAGCCTCAAACCGTTCATTCAGGGTCTTTTTTTTTTTTTTTTTTGCATTGTAATTTCTTTATTTAAAAAAATTTTTTTTTGTATTTAACATTTTATTATACCACCATGAGATATACAATTACAATGTTGATCACGCTTGGGGGTTTCGGTCACATAATGTTCCAGCTCCCGCCCTCCACCAGTGCCCCTCAGCCACCACCCATGTCCCCAATTCCCTCCCCCTCCCACATCCCACCTAAATGGCAGGTTCTTTATCTCCTCTCCCTCTCTCTCTCCTCCTTCTCCCACACATTTGTGGGTTGCACTACGTACACTTAGAAGCCATCACTTGCATTTTTTTTGTCTGTATTTAATGCTCAGTTCTATGTTAGTATCAGAACTTTAGACATTTATTCACTCATGTTCCTTTTATCTAAACCAACCTCTGACTCCCATCAGGCCGAAGCATTTAAAACACCCTATCTGCTGGACTATGGGTCCTGGCCGCACAGGCAGCTTTTAGGAGGGATTTGAAAGCATTGTGCTGCTCAGGGTGGCGCTGGCTGGCCGCTCCTGCCCACAGTCTGCCCTCCCTGTCCCGTGCAAAGGTCTCCGCTCCTTTGGACCAGGTGCTGTCCATGGGGGAGTGCACGCCTTCCTGGCTGGGCTCGCTGCACATGTGGTGGCCCCCGTTTAATGGAGCCAGTGGGTGAACTGACCCCTGCAGGAGGGGCTGGGCCTGGGCTGGGACCAAGGTGGAAGCAGGTTCATGGGCAACACCCAGGCCGAGAAGGAGCTGCCTCCCCCACCCTGCGTGGCGTCCGCTGACCTGCACAGTTGACGGGCCACCGGCAGATCTGCCCCTGGAGAGCCTTCCTGCGGCGGGGGTGGTTCTCAGTCCTCTGGCCAGACCTTCCCAAGGTGGTCCCCACAGGGCCTGTCTCAGCTTTGCCGGGATTCCTGCTACGTGAGAACCAGTCTCGTACGAGCCTGCTCCTGCACAGGATTGAGATTGGGGACAGGCCTCGAGCTGCCTGGCCTTGCTTGGGGCCCCCGTCTGACATGACCCCGGGACAGCCCATTGGGGCGAGTCCAGCAGGCTAGAGGGGCACCATGGCACGGTCTGTGCACAAGTCGAGGGCTGGTGGTCATGTAGTCTGGGTCCAGTACTTGTTCCCAAGTGTGTTTGTTTGTTTCGTCTTCCCTGGTAGCGATAAAGCAAGTTGTTTGTGGGAACACTTACGTAACAGCATTCTTGGGCTTGTCTTCCCGGTGCTCTGGGTCACTTTCCTATGTCGCAAGGTTCTGCTGACTTTCCCACTCCCCAGTGAATCCCTCTGAGTAGACGTCCCCTTCCCATGGGCTGTTGCTCATTATTTCAAAACCTGAAGGGTTTTTCATAGCAGTTTTGTTCTGAATTCATGCTTATGAGGAAACCAAACCTGGGGCCGGGAAGGTAGCTGAGAGGGGTGGAGCAAAGCACGTACTTTGCATGTAAGAGCTCCAGGCCCCATTCTTGGCTCATGACCCTGAGCATTGCTGGGTGTGGGCCGCTGGAGAAGCGTTCTGCATCGTGGTCCTTCTGGAATTGGCCTCTGTTGAAGTCCGGCATGTTGACACTGGGTCACTGCTCCCTGCTCGGCTTCTTTGCCGTGGTCAAGGGTCAACACTGCACGTTCAGAGCAAATTGTCGCGACCATGAATACTGCTAATAGCCTGCAAAGTTCTGTTGAGACCGGAAAGAGCCCAGCCAGGAAGGCGTGCACTTTCCCATGGCTGACCCGGGGTTTGGGCCCCAGCACCCTGCATGGTCTCCTATGCTACACCAGGCGTGATATTGAAAGGGAGGGGTCCAGAAACAAAGATGGCGTTGTCTGGACCTGGCTGGCACAGGGTCGCATGCAGGCCCACGGCTCCACTAAGCCTCTCGCCTCTCCTTGCAGCTGCGCAGGAGGACCGCGCGAGGAGGAGAAGGTGACTGCGGCAGCGGCCCCCAGGAGAGCGAACCCTTCCGGTTCCTCTGCAGGCAGCAAAGCGCCTCTGCCCAGGAGTCTCCCTTCCAAAGAAATCCTCCTCCCTTTGCAAACGTGGCTTCCACCAGACCAAGCATCAAACACGCAGCAGTCTTCCAGGGCAGCATTCCCAGGGAGGCCGTGGGCCTCGACTGCTTCCTCGGGCAGCGCTTCCACTGCCAAGAGGACAGGGCCGGCACCTGGCACCCCCACATCTGCTTCCAAAAAGCTCTCAGCTCTGCTTTGCTGGGGGCTGGAAGGGAAGCTGGTGAGCGCCTCAGTGCCGGCCACCTCCCCAGCCCCAGGGACGCCTTGGGGCTCAAGCCCAGCCCCGTCACAGCCAAATTCACAAACCGGCAAAATATAAGACGCCGCTGAAGGAGATTCTGTGGAAAAGGTGAGCTATTTCGGTTCCACTCGCTTGTTGCCGGAAGAAGGCCCTTCGCTGGAGGCCTTTCAGGAGTGCCCGCTGTTGGGAAATGGGCGTATGGGTGAGTGCTCTGGCTCATCCGCTTCTTTCTGATTTTCCTCTAGAGTCAGCGACAGTGACGACTTAATCATGACAGAAAAGCGAAGTGGGGAAAATCGCCTCTCCACATTGGAGAAGGAGATGTTTAACCTGTTCCACGTGACAGATAACCGCTATAAGAGTAAATATCGCAGCATCATGTTCAACCTCAAGGACCCAAGAATCAGGTGTGTGTCGCAGCGCCCAAAGGCTGTGGCTGGGGCCGGCGAGAGCACAGCAGGGAGGGCGTTTGCCTCGCACACGGCCAACCGGGTCGATCCCGGCATCTCACAGGGTCCCCGAGCACTGCCAGGAGTAAGCCCTGAGCATTGTCAGGTGTGACCCAAAAAGCAAAAAACAAAACAAAAAACAAAGGCTGTGGCTAGCCCGGGAGGTGCTGCCACTCCCGGGGTTTGGCAGGCCGCTCTCACCAGTGCCCACTCTGGGAGCAAGGCTTGGGCCGCCACTAGCCCTGGAGTCCCTTCCCAAAGTGAGGCCTCTGCACTCTCCCATCAGTCAGTGAGCTGCTCCTGTGGCTTCCTCGGGTGACCAGGGCCTTCCCTCCCTGCTGCGGCGCTGTGGAGCAGCCCTCAGGCCTTGGCCGGTCGGGGCAGGGCGGCTACGGACTGCCCTGGTTTCTGCTCTCTGAATGTCCTGGTGATGGGCACTCTATTCAGGCCCACGTCTTTGCACCTCTGCTCCCCTCTCGACGTTCGCGATGGGTTCTGGTTTGGCAGAGATGGTGTGACTGGGCCTGGAAGACTGCCTCTGTCCCCTGCTGTCACCGGCAGTCCGGGCGCTGCAGGAGGCTGTCCGCTGTCCACTGTCCACTGCACCTGGCTCAGCTCCCGGGGTCTCGGGCAGGACCTGACTCCCTCTGCTCTGCCGCTGCCACCAAGACAGACCTCGAGCGAGTCCATGAGAGATGTTCAATTTTCAGGGCCTCTTCCATCGTGTTCTGCGGGGAAGAAATCTCTTTGGCAAAGCTTGTGAGGATGAAGCCAGAAGAACTTGTATCCAAAGAGCTTTCCACGTGGAAAGAGAAACCTGCCAAATCCGTGAGTGTGCGTGGGGCATGGAGGCCGTGCTGCTGGGTCGCGCCACAGCCGCCCAAACCCACCGTGGCCTCTCCCCGACAGGTGACGGAGGCCCGGGCCAAGCTGCGCAACGAGAGCAAGAAGGCGGCCGTGAAACAGGAGCCCCTTCCCGACATGGAGGACTCCCGCCCGTGTCTGACTCAGATGTAAGCAGGTCGGCAGCGCCCTCCCTGCACACAGTCAGACCGCTGGCCGCCTCCCGGCTCGAGTCCAGGGAGCCTGCGCTGGCGGGAGGGCCAAGGCTCACAGAGCCTCTCCTTTCAGGAGCAGGAGGCTGCCCGCACGCCTCCCGAGAGCACCGCACCCCTTCTCGACACCGTGAGCATGCTCAGAGACACCACGAGCCAGCACCGCGCTCACCTCTTCGACCTCAACTGCAGAGTCTGCACAGGTGAGTGCGGTGGCGCCTGACCCTACCCGGGGTTGCCCAGGGGCCACCCTTGTAGTGGCCTTTTCCTCCTGGGCCCTTCGGTTTCTCACATTTCCTCCCTCACGGTCCTCAGGTCAGGCTCTGTCCTCTGAAGATGAACCAGCCCAGAAGAAACAGAAAGTGTCTGCCACCACCAAGAGGGAGGAGCCCGGGCCCAAGAGTGACGGGCCCCCCGCCGAGCCGGCCCTGGGTGAAAAGCTCCCCAGAGATGCCCCAGAGCCTGACCTGGGCGGTACCCCGCAGGCTCCCCTGGAGAGGAAGCCTTCCTCGCGCCCGAGGAGCCGGTGGAAGATGGGCTTCCTGAGCCCCGCGGCCCCGAAGGACCTGCCTGCCGGCTCCCAGTGCGGGCGGGCGCTCACCACAGTCACGCTTTCCGGCAGGGGACCCCAGGGACTGCGCCGAGTGGGTCGCGGCACGGTCACAGCCCCCTGCCGCGTCCCGCCCGCTGGAACCCCGACAGGATGTGCTGAGGCCGCCTCTGCCCTCCGGGACAGTGCCCAAGTCCATCCTGGCCAAGCCGTCCCCTCTCCTGAGCCCAGATACCTCCCTCCCAGTGCCACCGTCCGCGAGCATCGGGTGCGTGTCCCTGCTGCCGGCGTGTCCGCAGAGCGCCTGTGGCCCCTGGTCAGCTGGGAGCTGGGCCGCAGAAGTGGCAGCCTCTGAGTCTGTTCACTTTGTTTCTCCACCTGGGAGCCGTTCGACTGTCTCTCTGTCTCACAGGGTGGTTGCAGTAGTGGTCTGGGGAGCAGATTGAGTGCGTGCTTTGTGGTCTGGCTCCCAGGTTGATCCTCAGAGTCACACGGACCCCCTGAGCACTGCTCAAATGTGATTCAAAAGCAAAAATCTGGATGATCCTCCTCAAGTAATTGAATAGTAGCTAACCAAACCCTGTAGGAGTTCACTTTTAAACCGAAATTTTCTTATTTATTTATTTATTTTTGCTTTTTTGGGTCACACCCGGTAATGCTCAGGGGTTTCTCCTGGCTCTACACTCAGGAATTACGCCTGACGGTGCTCGGGGACCATATGGGATGCGGGGATCAAACCCGGCCGGCACTTGCTGGCTGCATGCAAGGCAAACGCCCTACCCGCTGGGCTATGGGCTATCGCTCCGGCCCCAAACCGAAATTTTCACACTTGAGAAATTATTTGAGCAGAGAGATTTACTCATTTGTGGTTTTTCCCCCAGTGTCTCTGAGACCCGTCCCCACCGGAAGGGGATACAGCTCTCTTTCTGTCTCGGCTCAGCACCATATGGAAAGGATTCATCAACATGCAGAGCGTAGCGAAGTTCGTCACCAAGGCTTACCCTGTCTCCGGGTGCTTCGACTATCTCAGTGAGGTTAGACCCAAGCGCATGTGCACATGGCAGAAGGGTTCCCTGACCCCTGTCCGGGTCTACGTGGACAAGCCCCTCAAGGCAGTAGGGATTCCTGCACAGCGGCAAGAGCTGCATGAGGTCTGGGGGTCTCACCGCTGTTCCCAAGCGCCTGTTTACGCACCGTGCTGCCCGGCCATGCATGGCTCTGTGGGTCAGAGTGAATGAAAAGGGCCCATTGATGGCTCCACGAGGAGCCCTGGGAAGTCCCTTCTTGGGTCCCAGCGGAGCTTTCCCGAATGTCTGGGGCCCTCAGTTAAAGTGGCCCTCCTGGTTCTTAGGTGAGTCCCATCACCTCGCCCCGGAGCTGGTGGTGTGGGCCCCGCTGTGCACTCCCCCGCTGAGCCCTGACTGCAGGGGTGACCCCGGTGCCTTCTGTCTAGGACCTGCCCGACACGATTCACATTGGCGGGAGGATCGCGCCGGACTGTCTGGGATTATGTCGGCAAGCTCAAATCTTCCGTGTCCAAGGTACCTGCCACAGCCTGACGTCCACCTGCGGAAGTGCCTCTCTAGCACTGCTGGGGAGTGGGGCCCGGGCTGGCCTCCTGGGTCAGCTCACCGCTGTCCATGAGAGCCTTGTCTGGGGCCTTCTGACGGGGTGTGGCCACACGGCGGCTGCTGCCCTCTCCTGGTAGAGAGGCCCGGTGGGGCCAATCTTGTGTCTGAGCTGTAGGCGTAGGGCTGGGTCCTGGGTGTCAGGGAGCCCCCGTGCGTCATGATTGCAGCCTGGCCAGCACAGCCTGACCGGTGCCCACCTCTGTGTTGCAGGAGCTGTGTCTGATTCGCTCACCCCGCGACGGAGGGAAGAGGAGGTGGCCTACATTTCTCTCTACTCCTATTTTAGCAGCCGCGTCGCTTGGCGTAGTGGCTAATAACAGCAGGCACGTCAAGGACCTCTACCTGATCCCACTGGAGTGCCAAGGACCCCATTCCTCCAAACTCTTACCCTTCGAGGGCCCAGGTAAGCCCCAACTTCTGCCAACCACACTGAGTGGGTTCAGCAACGGTGCCTTCTCAGAAAGGCTCTGGGGTGTAGCGCTGTGGTCCCCAGTGCCCCAGCCCCAGGGGCTGGCCTGTGTCTGCTCTGCCCCGACCCCCCGGAAGGAGGCCTGTCCTGAGCCCTCAGCCAGAAACGAGCAGACCTGCCGCCAGCTGTGTGCCATCCGCAGGGCAGTGCTGGGCATATGGGGCAGCACGGAGGCCCCCTGTGCTGCGGAGCCCCCAGAGAGGCTGGTGTTGGCAGCCGGAGCCTCTCATCGGCTCTCACCTTTGATTCTCTTTGCACACTCCTTGGTGCTGCTAAGGACGACTCCTAGCTTCACATTCAGAACGTGGGTCTGGCCTGCGGCGGTGGCCTGTGCGGTGCTGGGGGCAGGGAGGTGACCTGAGTCTCCTGGGTGCCGGCGCTGACGTGTCCCCCGTGGCCACACACACAGTCCTCAAAGGCCGGGTCGTGGGGGCTCCCCCCCTTTCCCTGGCTGCAATGGGATGAGCCTTCGCTTCTGCTTCTGTCCTTGACCCTGTCGCGGTCCCTGGCCACACAGCGCCCAGAGCTGCCCCCTCCTGTCTGAGCAGGGCTCGGTGGACCGTGCTTGCCCAAGGGTGCCCAAGAAGGCCAGGGTGTTGTGGGTGTCTCAGGGGAGACTAGCTTCCCACGGGTTCGTGTGAGAGGGGCCCTGTGAGGCACGTCCGAGTGCCGGGAATGGCGCCCTGGGGGCAGCCCCCGCCTTCCAGCGGAAACAGACTCCAGCAGTCCAAGGGCGTCTCACCCAAAGCCCCTGCTACAAGGGCGTCTTGGGGCCTTTCCTCCTGCTCCCTCCCCTCCTGAGACTCGGGACTGGTGCCCGAGGGAGGGGCGGGGCTTAACGAGAGGCCGGAGTCGGGGACGGGGGCACCAGGGCCTTCACGCCGGGTGTCTTCACTCGCTCTCCCAGGGCTCGGAGCCTCGCTCAGGCACCCACCTGCAGAGGAAGATGGGGAAGGGGGTGTGGATGGAGCACACAGGGTCCGAAAGACCCGGAGGGGGCGTCTGCAGTGAAGCCAGAACCACTCTGGGCCATCGCAGTGGCCCCGCACGCTGGGCCTACACCAGGCTCTCTCGGATCGCCCCTGCCCCTTTCCCTGTGGGACTCGGCGTTTCCGTCTCGTGTCCTGGCTATGGGGGACGAGGGAGGCTGCTGTGGTCTGTATCACTGGTGTGCAGGCCTGGGTGACTGGGCCTGGACTGCCCGCCCATGCCCACGGCTCTGTCCCGTGGACTCACTCTACGTGGCCCCTGCCAAGCGCGTGGGCTGAGGCTGCCCGGGCCCCTCAGCAGAGCAGCTGAAGACGGTGCACGCCTGTCCCCGTGTCTGGAAGAGGACCCTGTCCTGGCCAGCTGGCCAGCACGCACCCACGCATGCACGTGTCTGAGCTCACACTCCCAGTAAAGTGGGCGCGGCCCCCTCTGGGGGCCTCCTCCCTGCCTCTCCAATGGGAAGCCGTGGACAGCATAGCACAGTGCGGGGGAGGGGCAGGGGCCAGGCTCTAGGCTCCTGATACAGCGTCGCAGTGGACACAGGTCTCAGCCTACCCAGTGCTCCAAGTGGCGCGCCGCGCCCACAGCAGCAGCCGCCCTGTCTAAACAGGCACCCCTCTGGCTCCCTTGGACCTGCTGTCCCCTATGGGCTGCTAGTCAGCCCGCGGCACACGCCAGAATGATGGAGGGCGTCGGGGTGGCCTCAGGCTGGACTCCCACCCAGTGGCCCCCACTACAGAGTCCTGTTCTCCTGGGGGCAGTGGGATAGCCAAAGCCTGAGGGTCCCGAGATGGGGTGTCACCCCCCAGGGGCGGGCTCTGCCTCCATGCACTGACGCCTGAATCTGCCTCGGCCCCACCCCCCACCCCGGGAGGGAGTGCCGCCAGGTAAGCAGGTGAGCCGTGTCCGCACGCACTGAACGGGATGTACCTCCGCCCGCCCCTCATCAATAAAGCGCTTTCAGAGAACCGGTTCAGTGCCTGTTTGACTCGCACCTTTGATAGCCTGGACCCCTGTGACGGGTCCGCTACGAGGAAGCTACCGACATGTCCTGCAGGCTTCCCTGCCTCTGCTCCGGGCCTCGATGAAGAAGGGACGTGCTTGTGCCTCTCAGCCTGGGCTTTGTACAGGTCCTTGGGGGAGAAACGGAAAGCAGGGAGCGGCTGGGGCAGCGGTGCGGCCCCTCACTCCGGGGCAGCGGCCCAGGCCTCCTCTCGGCCGGTGCACTCCGGCTCACCTGTTTCTGTCTTGGGGGGTGAGGGGCGAGCCAGATTCTCACCCTGAGGGTTTTCTTCCTTGGTCCTGAGTACTGGCACGTGCCGGGTGGACTGAGGAGGAAGAAGTTGGGTTGGACAGGAGGACACCGCCCGGTCAGGCTGCCTCCGGCCGTCCTGGACACATGCTGGCCCTTGCCCTGCGCCAGCCCCACGCTGCGGACCTGCACTTCCTGTCAGCCGCATTCACCTCTCCCTTTGGTTTGGGGTTAGCAGCAAAGGCGCCTCTGCCCGTGTGTGTGCTGCCTGGCTAGGAGGGAGGCACAGCCTTCCTGCGCTTCACCCGCGTTATCTGAGTGACATCTCCTGAAGGTGCAGAGGCACCGACCCATTCCCTCTCTCTACCTCTCGGCCTAGCAGGCACCGCCCCGTAACGTGACACCCGGTCCCTCCCAGCCCCTCTGCTCAGGGCCACACTGAGAGCTGCCTGGATGTGGCTTGCTGAGGCCCCTGCATGGCCGGGAGCCAGGCGAGGAGCCCACCTCTCCCCACCCCCGGCAGGAAATGTGCTGGAGGCTGGGCCTGAAAGCGTTGAGGAACACCCTCCAGTTCATGCCAGCACCGGCCGGCTGGACTGGCTGCGGCCTTGTCTCTGGTGCCTGGACGGGCGGGAACGGAGGTGCTGGCACAGGACTGCCCCGTTCACGCCTGGCCACGTGGGGAGGGGTAGGATGGCACCCTGGGGGCACAGCCAGTTATCCAGGCTGAGTGCGGCCTTGTGGGACGGCTTGGGTGGCACATGTGCCCGCAGCCGTCCAGAGTCACCGGCAGAAGCCCTCGTTCAAGTGCCTGCCTTGACTCGCACTAGGAACAGCCCAGAGTCCCCTCCCCGCCCCCTCTGCCCAGCACCTTCAGGTCGATGTCCACTGCCTTTCAGCCCTGTCCACCCTCCCTGAGACTCTGCCCTTGGAGCCAGAGGGCCCGGGGCCCCACTGCCCTGGACTGGGCCTGGAGCCCCTTGTGCTACACCAGTTGGCAGGAGGGGCCAGCACTTGGCGGGTCTCCAAAGAGCAGGGCCCGTCTGCACGGACATGCCTTGCTCACCGGCTCACTGTGATCTGTGTGGTCCATTCGTCCCCCAAAGGCCCTGTTTGTGGCTCTGGAATATTCCTTCGCTCTTGATGAGTTCACGGTGGGAAACCTGAACTGTTTGGCCATTTCCATTTGCATCTTTTTTTCCCTGGGTTCGCCGGCACTGAGGCTGAGCTGAATACCCGATGGCGTCTGTAGCCCTCAGAATTCTAGCAGCTGCCAAGGCTGAGCTGAGGGTCGGTCCCCTAACCACTTGTATCTGCGTCTTGAACTGTCATGGTTGCGCCGGCTGGAGTTAGGACACGGGGTTGGGGGAGGCAGCTCGTCTGAGCCAGGGGCCACCGTGACTGTGCCGTGGGGGTGCCGCACGCCACGGGGCACGGGTGGGGGCTCAGTGCTTTGGGACTTGGGTGGGATCGATTGTGCCGTCGAGCCAGATGGGCACCTTGGTGAGCTCAGCCTGACCTGGGGCTCTACCAGCTCTTGCCCGAGCCTACCCAAGAAAACCCTCCCTGTCGCTTTGATGGGAGCTTTGCGCACTCCGCACGGCCATGTGGAAGCACCCAGAGCCGTGCCGAGCCCAGGTTCTAAGGGGTCCGTGTCTTCTTCTGTCCTTCAGGTCTGGAGTCGCCCTGCCAAACCTCATTCTCGGGCTGGTGATCTGTCAGAAGCTCAAGCGTCCTGGCGCGGAGAGACAGAGAAGCCGGAGGAGAAGCGGGCCCGACTGCCTGCCGCGGAGGAGACGGACACTTCTGCCAACCCCAGGCCACCCCTCGCACCCCAGCCTGAGAAGAAGCCCCAAAGTATCAGCTCTCCTCCGGGGACGCCGTGGGCAGCACCACCCCTCCCGGCTCACCTCCTCCTCCGCCCCCCACTCCCAGAACCCCCCGGCACCGCCCACCTCAGCTTCTGTGCTGAAAATACTGTCGTCGCTGAAATCCAGCCCCGCCAGCACCGTCGCCCGGCCGCGCCCTCCCCAGCGACCACGACCACCGCCTCCGCCTCCGCCTCCCAAGACGGCCTCGCCCCTGGAGCACATCCTGCAGACGCTCTTTGGAAAGAAGAAAACCTTGGAGCCCCCCCGCCCAGGAGCCTGCAGAGGCCACCCCCTGCTCCCCTGCCTGACCCCAAAGGCCTGCCTGACAGCGGGTGGCCGCAGCGCCCCTGCTCGATCCCATAGTCCAGCAGTTCGGCCAGTTCTCGAAGGAGAAGGCCCTGGAGGAGGAGGGAGGAGGACGACAGGCCCTACGACCCCGAGGAGGAGTATGGGCCCGGCGGCCTTCGCCGCCCAGCTCAGCGAGAGAGCAGCCCGGACCCGGGCCGGGGGAGGCCGCCGCAGAGGGGCGAGAGGAGGTGGCCTGCGACCCGAGGATGAGACGATCTTAGAAGAGGCCAAAGTCACCATCGGGACCTGCCCAACAGGATGTGTGGGGAACGGCAAGGGCAGCGCGCCCGCGCAGCCGCCGCTGGTGGAGCAGCAGAAGATGATCGAGGAGCTCACGAAGCAGATCGAGGGAGCAGAAGCGCCAAGTGGAGGAGCAGGAGGGAGGCGCTGCGGCAGCAACGGGCCGCCGTCGGGGTCTCCATGGCCCACTTCTCCGTGTCGGACGCGCTCATGTCGCCGCCGCCCAAATCGGGGCTCCCTAAGGCCGAGGCGTTCGTGCAGGAGCCGCCTTGGCCCGGGCCCCCCCGCGCTCGCGCCAGCGCGAGGCGGCCGGTGCGGGCTGTGAGCCCCCGCCCAGCAGAGACCCCCGCAGGCACGGCGACTGGCTGCCGAGAGCAGCGAGGGGGAGACGGGCCCCAAGGCCGTGGCCAGAGACGCCGCCCGCAGGGACCCGCAGGACCTGCCGCCGCCCGCCCCGCCTCCACCCAGGGAGAGGCCGCCGGCGCCCGCCACCTGGACCCCCACAGAGGACACACCGCCCCCTGCCCCACGGGACGCGCCTGCCTGCAGCCACGCCGAGAGTCTCGTCCAAGCACCGGGGACAGTGTGGCCCGGCCTGCCCGCAAGTGGTGCTGCTGCCCACGCCCCCAGCGCAGCCTTTGCGCCCCACTTCGCCTGCAGGGCGCGGGCGCGCCAGGAGCCGCACGCAGGCCCCCGTGTTTGCGGCTCAGGAGCCCGCGAGTGGCCCCCTCCCCGCACGAGGCCCCCAGGTGCTGAGTGGGCCGAGAGTGGCGGTCTGCTCCCTGCCACCGACGCAAACCAGGGGGCCACCGTCTGGGCCGCCGAGGGCCCCCTGTTCCCCCGCCCCGGACAGAAAGTGGGGGTCCCTGCACCCCGTTTCAGGGCCAGCGGGAAGCTGGCCCACGAGCTTTTGGAATGTTGGAGCCTACACGCCCCGGTTTCCCCTGGGCCCAGGGGCCCCGCCCCCCCGCTGGCCGAAGAGAACTTGGTTCCTGGTGCCGGGGGGCCCCGAGGCCGCCGCCCGCCAGGTTCCGGGCCCAGAGGGGCCGATCCGTCCCTTGTTCTCGGGGCAGCATGGGCCGCAGCCTCCTTACGGGGACAACAGAGGCGCTCGCCCTCGTACCTGGGGCCCGAGGCGCCGCCTCCGCTCACTTTGAAGAACACCAGGACCCCCATGGGGAGAAGCTGGAATTCCAAGATGACCCCTATGGGGAGATGACCGGGCCTCCCGCCCAGTTTGATGGGCCCCGGGCCCCGCGCCTTTCCAGTTTGGGGGCCAGCGGCGGCCCCTGTTGTCGCAGTACAAAAAGGGCCCCGAGGAGGCCCCCTCCCCTCTCAGTTCGGAGGTCAGGAGAGGACCACCCCTGGCCACTTCGGGGGCCCCCGGGGCCGCATCCGGCTCCCTTTGAAGCCGCCGGGGCGCCCACCCCATTCAGTTCGAAGGACCCCGCGGCCAGGCGCCCGGTTTCGTGCCGGGGCCCAGGGCCGCCGCCGCCGCAGTTCGAGGAGCCGCGGGTCAGCTCGCCCCCTCGCTTCACGCCCGGCCAGCGGGCGCCGCGCCCCTGCCCTTCGGGGCGCCCCTGGGGCCCCGCGCCCTTCCCCGACAAAGGCGAGCCGGCGCCGCGCTTCCACTTCCAGGGCCAGGCGGCGCCCCCGGGCAAGCCCCCCGCCGCGGCCCCTGCTGGAGCTGCCCAGCCACCCGCCGCCGCACCGCAAGGAGCGCTGGGACGAGCAGCCGCAGCCGGGGCGCCGGGGCCCGAGGCCGACTTCCGCGACGGCAAAGGCCACGAGTACCGGGGCGCCGGGTTCGGAGGCGCGGCCCCGGGAGAAGGCGGCCGACGAGGCCGAGGCGCCGCCGCCCGACGGCCGCCAGGGCCGCGCCTTCGACGAGCGGCGGCGGGAGCGCGAGCGCGGCCGCACCTGGAGCCGCGAGCGGGACTGGGAGCGCGGCCGCGACTGGGACAGGGCCCGCGAGCGCGGCGCCGGCCGGGACAAGGAGCGCGAGCGCGGCGCGGGCCGCGACAAGGAGCGCGAGTGGGAGCGCGCCCGCGAGCGCAGCCGCAACCGGGAGCGGGAGCGGGAGCGGCGGCGGGAGCGCGGCCGGTCCCGCAGCAGAGAGCGCGAGCGGGGCCGCGAGCGCGACCGGGGCCGCGAGCGCAAGGACCGGAGCAGGAGCCGCGAGCGCGCGCGGGAGCCCAAGGCCGACGCGCCGCGCGCAGACGTGGCCGCCCAGAGCTAGGCCCGCGCCCCGCACGCGGCCGCGATGGGGCGTGGGCTGGTTTCTTACAGAACGTCACGTCTCTACGGTAGATCCCGAGGCTTTTTTAAGAAAAGAGAGAGTTCCTATTTCACGTAAAATGCCTGAGATGGGGAGGCGCAGTGACCGCCGTCCGCCCTCCCTCCGGGGACCTCCCCGCCCGCCGGCCCCTTTGCCTGTCTTGGCTCCCAAAGCTGCTTTTCAGATTGGAAGTTCGCTCTTCTCTGCAGGAAATGAAGCGCTGGAAAAGCCATTGCCTTTGGCAGAAATTTGAATTGCAAATTTCAGCCTACAAACAAAAAACACGCAAGTTTCTCGGTTTCGCTCAGTTTTTATATAGCTAGCGCCTTAGTCTTCTTTCCCCGAAACATGGTTAAAGGCAACATCTGTCCAAATAGAAATTGCATTTTAAATAAAGATGTATTTTTTAAAGATGCTAAGATTTACCAGCCTACAGAGAGAGAGTCGAAGGAGGATCGCTTGTCCGGGCCCCGCCGCTCACCCACGCGCAGGCGAAAGCTTTGCGCTGTGAAGCGCTTCTCCGCCCAGTGTGAAATAGAGAAAACCTAATTTATTTGACTGTACAAATACACTTTGATAATTTTTTATATTTTCATAAACTTTTGCAAATGTAAAATTAGACCATTTTATTTGTCGTTTGGAGTCTCCAGTACGTCACTACAGGTTCCCAAGCACACGTTCGTCGCGCTGGCGGCCGGGGGCATCCAACGCCAGGCTTCTGACTTGTCAAACGTGCGTTTCTCATTTAAATACACATTAAAAAGTCAAGAATGTTGGTTTAGGTTGGCTTGATAGACATTTCTGTAAATTGTATTTTTTACCAGAGTATTCTATCGCTGTACATTAAGAGCTGGGACTTGAGGGGTCTTGTCACTGGAGTAGAATAAACACCAGGAAGGCGGCCTCTGCGTGCTCACTTCCTCTGAGGGCAGGGCCCGGTGCAGTCACGGGACCCAGGAGCAGGACCCTCCCGGTCCCAGAGGCTCCTCTGGGTTTACAGGAATGGCCGGGAGCCGCATGCAGGGAGCCGGCCCTGGAGCCGGGACCGTCTGCAGGTGCCACATAGCTGACCGTGGGGAGGACCCTTGTGCCAGCCCCTCGCCCGGCACCAGTCCCCAACGGTTAGCGCAGCAGCGACCTCCAGAGGCGGCCAGGGTGGGGCAGCCCCCGACTGCTGGCAAAGGCTTTCTGGCCCCCTTCCCAGCCCTGTTTGCTCACCTTTGCTGGCTCCAGAAATCTGGTTGAGGTGAGGCTGGCCAGACCTTGTGTCCACTCTGGGGTGGTTCTCAGGTGGCCCCCCTGGGACAGTGAGCCTGTTATCTCAGCACCCGGAGGGGACCCTTCTGCGCTGCGTGCTCACTTGCTCCCCCTTGCTGCCTTCCCTTCTGAGGGCAGGGCCGCGATGGCACCAGGCGAGCAGACAGGCCACAGGGCTCTGCAGGGCACGACTGCGGCCTGCGGGCTCCCGCGAAGGACGCCGCCCGCCACGCCACACTCCCGTCAACCTCTTGCCTTACGGAGGTGCCTTCAAGGACAGGGCAGGTTTCCAAGTCCCCGGGGCTGGGTGGTACCCATGCAGAGCGAGAATGCCCTGGTTGCTGCCACATGCCAGAAGTGGGCCCCTCCCTCCCGCAAAGGCTCTGACATGCACCGTGCTCCCCGTGCTGCTGTGCCCTTCACGCTGCTGTTTTACTGGGCTCCCCTACGCCCCTGTGACCCCGTGTGCTCCTCCACGCACTCCATGCTCCCCACATTCTCTGAACTCATGCGCTCCGTGCTCCCCATGTTATCCGTGCTCCCGTGCTGTATGCTGCCGACTTGGGGGAGCCCAAAGCACCCCTGGCAGGCCTGAACTCTAGCAGTCGTGGCTCTGTGACACGTCCCTCTCCTGCAGGAATTGGGGACGAGGCCCTCGTCCCCTCAGGGCTGTCCCTCCGCCCTACACACTCCAGCACCAGCTGGCATGCAACCCTCTGTGCCACTGGGGCACTGAGCCAAGGACCAGAGCCTGGAGGCAGCTGGACCAGCACGTGAGGAAGCCCCTCGCTTCCCCAGAAGAAGCCTCGGGTCCTGGGCTGAGCCTGGGACAGCTGCAGGGCCAGCAGAGCCACACCCATGCCCATCCCATTCCCAGCCAACCACTGTGAGCCTGTCCTATACATACCCAGGGTCCTTCAGGTGTGGCTGCCCAGCTGGCACTGCGGTGCCTGCTCTGGACCCTGAGGCACAGAGGCTGACAAGGCTGGGCTGCCTAGTGGCCGTCCACCTGTCCACCACCCAGCCTCCAGCGTGTCCTCGGGGCTCCCCTGCCCTGCCTGTCTGGCTCAGCTCACCAATCTCCTTGGTCTTCTCAGAGAACTACTATACACACACACACACACACACATATATATACATACACACACACACATATATACATACATATATACACACATATATACATACATACATATATACATACATATATATACATACATACATATATTTTTTTTTCTCTTTGGGTCACACCCGGTGATGCTCAGGAATTACTCCTGACTCTGCACTCAGAAATTACTCGTGGCAGTGCTTGGGGACCATATGGGATGCCGGGATCAGACTCAGGTTGGCCACATGCAAGGCAAACGCCCTGCTGTGCTATCGCTCAGCGCCCGACCTATATTTTCATTGGTTCTGAGGTGTGGTGGGGTGTGGGCCACACCCAGCAATGCTCAGAGGCTACTCCTGGCTCTGCTCAAGGGTCAAACTGGGGCTCAGCCACGTGCAAGCAAGCACCTTCCCGCTGTCCTCTTTCTCCGGCCCTGACTTTGTCCCCGAACGTTGCTGGGCCACATTATCTTCTGAGTCCTTTGGGTGCTTCTGCTTCAGGTACGTCCACCTGGGCCACGGCTGGGGCTGGGGGCCAATTCCTGCTCTTGCCACGGTCTCGCTGCTTCCTAGGCCTCTGCCTTCAGAGTCTCTCATTTCAGGGGCCAGAGCGAGTCTAGCAGTTAAGGCATTGCCTTGCACGCGGCCTGACCCAGGTTCCATCCTCGGCATCCCATATGGTTTCTGAGCACTACCGGGAGTAATTCCTGAGTGCAGAGTCAGGAGTAGCCCCCTGAGCATTGCCGGTGTGACCAAAAAAAAGAAGCAGAGTGTCACCCCCTTTCATGGCCTGAAAACAGCCACACGGCTCCCTCTGTGCAGGTGGACTGTGTCCCCTCTGGGCAGCATTTGCTCTGGGAGTCCACGGAGGCCATTCCTGCCCGCAGCTCTGCGGTGGCCACGCTGGCCTGCCCATGGCCCTCTGTCCTCCCTTGTTGTGGCTCGGCCACATTCTGGCCAGGCCAGGTCTCCTGCCTGTGGCCCTGGTCGGTCCACCCGTCCTGCTCGTCCTGGCTTTCCTGCGTGGCCAGAGAGGTCAGCCTGCTCGCTGCTGTCGCCCTTGCTGCCGGCCGGCTGCTCAGTCCTCTCTGCTCTGGGGCTCGTGGCCACACATGCTGGCCGCGGCGTAGGGTCTCACTGCCCTCAGACGCTCATCAGACCCTCGTCGGCTTCATGCTTCTCACTGAGGTGGGCTACGCTTCCAGGCGCCATGGGTTTGTGACTCTCACCATAGTCGGGGTTTGGGGCAAGGGAGCACACCTGGAGATAACCAGAGCTCACTCCTGGCTCTGCGCTGTGGCTCTGGTGACTTGGGGACTGACTGTATATGGTGCTGGGGACTGAACCCGGCTGCATGCAAGACTAGCGCCCGCCCACGGCGCTCCGGTCAGGCCCCAACGACTGGAAACATTATTCCGTGTTGGAGTCACACCCAGTGATGCTCGGGGCTAATTCCTGGCTCCGTGCTCAGGAATACTCTGGGCAGTGTTCGAGGGACCCTCTAGGTTGGCAGAATCAAACCTTGGTTGGCCGCATGCAGGGCTGCCCCCCCACTGCGCTGCCTCCAACCCCTCACTTGGAAATATTTTGGCTCACCGGCTCTTCGACTTCCCAGGCTCCCAACCTCAGGGCTTTGAGCTGTGTCTGGATTCTCCTGTCCCATGGTCCCTCTCAGACCCAGTCCTGTGCTTCACGTTAACTCCACAGTAACCTCCTGGAGGCGTCTCAGTTCACATGCTCCAGCCTGGAGCTGCTTCTGAAAACCTGCTGTGGGCCCCAGGCTGCTGGGTTCCAATCTGCACTCGGAGCACTGAAGCCGTGCACCTCGCAAGCCTGGCGTGTGCACACAGAGGGGCTCTTCACACGCATGCACAGGGTGGGTTTCACGCACATGCATGACTGTCAGGGTCTGTGCATTGTTAGTGTATTGTATGAGTGCGGTGTGCACATAGCCGCCTGCCACGATGGACATGCATGGCTGTAACTGTGCATACGTGAGTGCAGATGACACGCATAAGAATGCAGCCGTGTGCATGCGAGTGTAATCATGCTCATGTCTGACGGGAGTGTGCACATGGATGGGCATAGCAGTCTGAGACAGGTGTAGCTGTGTGGACGTATGGTGTAGCACCAGGTGTCTGGATGAAACTGCATGTATGAACACAGCTGGTCACATGCATGGCTGTGTGGTGTATGTGCATGAGTGTGGTTGGTCTGGACACATGTGGGTGTGGGTGTGTGGGTGTAGCTGTGTGTGGGGTGTAGCTGTGCGGGGTGTAGCTGTGTGTGGAGTGTAGCTGTGTGGGGGGTGTAGCTGTGTGTGGGTGTAGCTGTGTGTGGGGTGTAGCTGTGTGTGGGTGTAGCTGTGTGTGGGGTGTAGCTGTGGGGTGTAGCTGTGTGTGTGGTGTAGCTGTGTGTGGGGTGTAGCCTGTGTGGGTGTAGCTGTGTGGGTGTAGCTGTGTGTGGAGTGTAGCTGTGTGGGGTATAGCTTTGTGTGGGGTGTAGCTGTGTGGGGTATAGCTGTGTGTGGGTGTAGCTGTGCATGTGGGGTATAGCTGTGTGGGTGTAGTGTGTGGGTGTAGTGCGTGTGTGAGTGTAGCTGTGTGTGGGGTGTAGCTGTGGGGGTGTAGCTGTGGGGTGTAGCTGTGTGTGGGTGTAGCTGTGTGGGTGTAGGTGTGCAGGGATGTAGCTGTGTGGGGGTGTAGCTGTGTGTGGGGTGTAGCTGTGTGTGGGTGTAGCTGTGTGTGGGGTGTAGCTGTGTGTGGGTGTAGCTGTGTGTGGGGTATAGCTGTGTGGGGGTGTAGCTGTGTGTGGGGTGTAGCTGTGGTGTAAGTATGTGTGGGGGTGTAGCTGTGGGGGGTGTAGCTGTGTGGGGGTGTAGCTGTGTGGGGTATAGCTGTGTGGGGGTGTAGCTGTGTGGGGTATAGCTGTGTGTGGGTGTAGCTGTGCATGTGGGGTATAGCTGTGTGGGTGTAGTGTGTGAATGTATAGTGTGGGTGTAGCTGTGTGGGGGTATAGCTGTGGGGTGTAGCTGTGTGGGGGTGTAGCTGTGCACATGGGGGTATAGCTGTGTGGGTGTAGTGTGGGTGGGTGTAGTGTGTGGGTGTAGTGTGTGTGTGGGTGTAGCTGTGGGTGTAGCTGTGGGTGTAGCTTTAACTGCAGGGTGTAGCTGTGCATGTGGGATGTAGCTGTGCTTGTAGGGTGTAGCTGTGTGTATGGGTGTAGCTGTGTGTGGGTGTAGCTGGGTGTAGCTGTGGGGTATAGCTTGCATGTGGGTGTAGCTGTGCATGTGGGTGTAGCTGTGTGTGAGTGGGTGTAGCTGTGTGTGAGTGGGTGTAGCTGTGTGGGTGTATCTGTGTGTAGGTGTAGCTTGCGTGGGGTGTAACTGCGTGGGGGCTTAGCTGTGCATGTGAGATGTAGCTGTGTGGGTGGGTGTAGCTGTGCGTGTGTGGGTGTGCCTTGTGGGTGTAGCTTGCATGGGGGTCTAACTTGTGTGGGGTGTAGCTGTGCATGTGTGGGTTTAGCTGTGTGTGAGTGGGTGTAGCTGTGTGGGTGTAGCTTCGTGGGGTGTAACTTTGTGGGGTGTAGCTGTGCATGTGTGGGTGTAGCTGTGTGTGTGAGTGGGTGTAGCTGTGTGGGTGTATTTGTGTGTAGGTGTAGCTTGCGTGGGGTGTAACTGCGTGGGGGCTTAGCTGTGCATGTGTGGGTGGGTGTAGCTGTGTGTGTGTGTTGGTGCCTTGTAGGTGTAGCTTGCGTGGGGTGTAACTGTGGGGGCTTAGCTGTGCGTGGGATGTAGCTGTGCATGTGTGGGTGTAGCTGTGTGGGTGGGTGTAGCTGTGTGGGTGGGTGTGCCTTGTGGGTGTAGCTTGCGTGGGGGGTGTAACTGTGTGGGGGCTTAGCTGTGCGTGTGGGATGTAGCTGTGCATGTGTGGGTGTAGCTGTGTGGGTGGGTGTAGCTGTGCATGTGTGGGTGTAGCTGTGTGGGTGGGAGTAGCTGTGCGTGTGTGGGTGTGCCTGTGTGGGTGTAGCTTACGTGGGGTGTAGCTGAGCATGTGTGGGTGTAGCTGTGTGGGTGGGTGTAGCTGTGTGTGTGGGTGTGCCTGTGTGGGTGTAGCTTGCGTGGGGGTGTAACTTGCGTGGGGTGTAGCTGTGTGTGTGGGTGTAGCTGTGTGTGTACATGCACTTAGTATATGTGAACGTAGCGTGTGGTCGTGGCTATGGACAGCTGTCATTGTGCACATACATGGGGTAGTTGTATGCATGCAGTTGTTGTTGTGGGTGTGAGTGTTGCTCTGTCAGTATTGTTCTGACGATACACAAGTGTGACTTTGCTGCACTTGAGTCTGAGTTGTAGCTGTGTGCACGTCTGATGTCGCAGGGTGTATCTGTTGGGGCTGAGCGGGGTCCCCTAACAGATATTGGTTCCCTGGCTGTGTTTGGGGCTGATGACCATTTCCCACCAGCCAGTGGACAAGGAGGTAAGACCACCAGCTCTAGAAAATCTAAGACTTGGGGCTGGAGCAATAGCACAGCAGGTGAGGCGTTTGCCTTGCACACGGCTGACCCAGGTTCGATTCTCGGCATCCCATATGGTCCCCAAGCACTGCCAGGAGTAATTCTTGAGCATTGCCTGGTGTGACCCAAAAAGGAAAAACAAACAAATAGAAAACTAAGACTTTAGGGCCGGAAAATGCCCAGTGGGGTCCCCCCCGCCCGAGGTATTTGGAGCCAGAGAAACCCTTAGCATTGCCGGTGTGACCCAGAAAGAAAAAAAAAAAAAAAAACTAAGACTTTAATCTTTCTCATTCACGCCAACTAACTCCAGCACATACACTAACTCCAATCAATTCTATCAGAGATATCTGCTTTATAAAAGGCAGGAGAAGGGAGTTACAAGAGGCACAAGGCTTTCATCGGGAAACCCCCCTGAAGGCCTTGTCCCAGCTCCTGAGGCTACAGGAGTGGAACCCCCGAGGGTTGTTTTTTCTCACTGTTGACTGGTAAACAATTATTCCAATAATATTTTTATTTTGCTTTTTTTTTTTTTTGGGGGGGTCACACCCGGGACGCTCAGGGGGGTTACTCCTGGCTCTGCAGTCAGGAACTACTCCTGGCGGTGCCCGGGGACCATATGGGATGCTGGGGATCGAACCCAGGCCAGCACAGGCCAGCCACGTGCAAGGCAAATGCCTTACCCGCTGGGCTATCGCTCCGGTCCCGTCCAATAATATTTTTAGTCTTGGGGTCAGAGTGATAGCACAGAGGGTAGGATGTTTGCCTTGCACGCGCCCGGTTTGATCCCCTGCATCCTATATGGTCCCCGAGCACCGCCAGGAGTAATTCCTGAGTGTAGAGCCAGGAGTAACCCCTGAGCATTGCCAGGTGTGACCCAAAAAAGAAAAAGAAGGAAGGAAGGAGGGAGGGAGGGAGGGAGGGAGGGAGGGAGGGAGGGAGGGAGGAGGGAGGGAGGAAGGAAGGAAGGAAGGAAGGAAGGAAGGAAGGGAAAATAGTCTTTCTTTTTTTTTTTTTTTTTTGCTTTTTAGTCACACCGGCGATGCTCAGGGGTTACTCCTGGCTCTGCACTCAGGAATTACTCCTGGCGGTGCTCGGGGGACCATATGGGATGCCGGGGATCGAACCCGGGCCGGGCATAGGCCAGCCGCATGCAAGGCAAACGCCTACCTGCTGGACTATTGCTCTGGCCCTGAGTCTTCCTGTCAAACACAGAAATAAACAGACATTGTCTACATCCAGGATTAAACTTACGGGTGACCATTCCTGGGGACATCACACCATATTGCCCAGCTACATTTCTCTCACCAGATTGTTTATTCCCGATCCCCTCAGGGCCCTGCTGATCTATTGCTTGCTCATCTTTGGGCCGGGACAGAGCTTGCTTCGCTGACCCTGCTCTCAGGACAGTTATTCCATCCCGTCGAGGCCAGGCTTGCCCTGGATCCATCCAGGCCCTCGGTGGGACCCTCCTTTGGGGTGTAAGGAATTAAAATCAATCTAAGGACAACTGAGATTTTTAGTTAGGAAACATGATGGATTCCCAGGAGTGATTAATTCAGAGTTAATCAACTCATATCCCTTGTGTATAGCCTTGTCTTTCTTCCTGTGTGTATAAGAAAAAATCCTTTTTTTTTTTTTTTTTTTGGGTCACACCCGGCAATGCTCAGGGTTTCTCCTGGCTCTGCACTCAGGAATTATTCCTGGCGGTGCTTGGGGACCATATGGGATGCCGGGGATCGAACCCGGCCGGCATGGGCTGGCCGCCTGCAAGGCAAACCCCTACCCGCTGGGCTATTGCTCCAGTCCCAGAAAAATCCTTTGGGGGCTGGCATTTGCCTTGCATCCCGCTGACCTGGGTTCGATCCCCGGCATCCCATATGGTCCCCGAGCACCGCCAGGAGTAATTCCTGAGTGCAGAGCCAGGAGTAACCCCTAAGCATCACTGGGTGTGACACCCCCCCCAAAAAAAAAAGAAAAAATCCGGGTGCCGGAGCGATAGCCCAGCGGGTAGAGTGTTTGCCTTGCACGCAGCCGGCCCATGCCGGCCCGGGTTTGATCCCCGCATCCCATATGGTCCCCGAGCACCGCCAGGGAGTAATTCCTGAGTGCAGAGCCAGGATTAACCCCCGAGCATCGCTGGGTGTGACACCCCCACCAAAAAAAAAAGAGAAAACTCCTTTGTGCTAGCATAAGCATATATAAAGGGCATACAGGAAAGAGGGAAGCAAGCTTTCATTTCAACACAAACCCAGGCTGGGGCCAGGCCATAGCACAGCAGGGAGGGCGTTTGCCTTTGCGTAAGGGCTCCACCCAGCACCCCAATGGTCCCCCGAGCACCGCCAGGAGAATTCCTGAGCAAAGAGCCAGGAGTAACCCCTGATGGTCGCTGGGTGTGACCCAAAAAGAAAAAGAACCCAGGGCTAGCAAGGCGGACTGTGAACAGGAGTAATTCAAGAGCATACTTGAGGATGAGTGTAGCCCACGGTGTAGCTGGCTGTTTCTGGGGAGAGAGTGTGCTAATTCATGGCTGCAGCTGTGAGCTTCTAGGAGCACAGCGCGGCCCACGCTTTAGTGTGACGTCTTTTCTTTTTTCTTTTTTGGGTCACACCTGGCAATGCTCAGGGGCTACTCCCTGGCTCTGCACTCAGGAATCACTCCTGGCAGTGCTCGGGGACCATATGGATGCCGGGATCGAACCCGGACCGGCACAGCCCAGCTGCGCGCAAGGCAAATGCCCTACCCACTGGGCTATCGCCTCCAGTCCCAGTGTAGACGTCTTTATGCATGAGTGCAGCCGTGTATGTCCATAGGAAACTGTGAACATGCGTGAGTGTGGCTAAGCCCTCCAGGAGTGTGTGTGTGCAGCTCTACACACAGTGAGTGTGGCTGCGTGCATAAGCAAATGTGGCTCATTCATGGTGTTCAGTTGTGTCCACACAGGTGTGGTGTGCCTGTATGTGTCCAATCGTGAGTGCGACTGTATCTGTGCATGTATGTGGCTATGTCCGTATTTGAGTGTGGCTGTGTCTGTTTATGAGTGTAACTGTTTATGAGTGTGACTGTGACTGTTTATGAGTGTGACTGTGACTGTTTATGAGTGTGGCTGTGTCTGTTTATGAGTGTAACTGTTTATGAGTATGTCTGTGCATGAGTGTGACTGTGTTCGTACTGAATGTGACTGTTTATGAGTTGACTGTTTGAGTATGACTGTCTGTGCATGAGTGTGACTGTTTATGAGTGTGACTGTCTGCATGAGTGTGACTGTTTATGAGTGTGACTGTCTTTGCATGAGTGTGACTGTTTATGAGTGTGACTGTGCATGAGTGTGACTGTTTATGAGTGTGACTGTCTGTGCATGAGTGTGACTGTTTATGAGTGTGACTGTCTGCATGAGTGTGACTGTTTATGAGTGTGACTGTGCATGAGTGTGACTGTTATGAATGTTACTGTGTCTGTGCATGAGTGTGACTGTTTATGAGTGTGACTGTTTATGAGTGTGACTTGTCTGTGCATGAGTGTGGCTGTGTCTTTTATGAGTGTGACTGTTTATGAGTGTGGCTGTGTCTGTTTATGAGTGTGACTGTCTGTTTATGAGTGTGGCTGTGTCTGTTTATGAGTGTGACTGTTTGAGTATGACTGTGCATGAGTGTAACTGTTCATACTTAGTGTGACTGTGTCTGTTTATGAGCGTGACTGTTTATGAGTGTGACTGTGTATGTGCATGAGTGTGACTGTTTATGAGTGTGACTGTTTATGAGTGACTGTGTCTGTGCATGAGTGTGGCTGTGTCTGTGCATGTGTGTCTGTTTATGAGTATGACGGTCTGTGCATGAGTATGACTGTTTATGAGTGTGACTGTGTCTGTGCATGAGTGTGACTGAGTGTGACTGTGTCTGTGCATGAGTGTGACTGAGCGTGACTGTGTCTGTGCATGAGTGTGACATGAGTGTGACTGTGTCTGTGCATGAGTGTGACTGAGTGTGACTGTGTCTGTGCATGAGTGTGACTGTTTATTAGTGTGACTGTCTGTGCATGAGTGTGACTGTGTCTGTGCATGAGTGTGACTTGAGTGTGACTGTGTCTGTGCATGAGTGTGACTGAGTGTGACTGTGTCTGTGCATGAGTGTGACTGTTTGAGTGTGACTGTGTCTGTGCATGAGTGTGACGTTTTGAGTGTGACTGTTTATGAGTGTGACTGTGTCTGTGCATGAGTGTGACTGTTTATGAGTGTGACTGTTTATGAGTGTGACTGTTTATGAGTATGACTGTCTGTGCATGAGTGTGACTGTTTATGAGTGTGACTGTGTCTGTGCATGAGTGTGACTGAGTGTGACTGTGTCTGTTTATGAGTGTGACTGTTTATGAGTGTGACTGTCTGTGCATGAGTGTGACTGAGTGTGACTGTGTCTGTTTATGAGTGTGACTGTTTATGAGTGTGACTGTGTCTGTGTATGAGTGTGACTGAGTGTGACTGTGTCTGTGCATGTGTGACTGTTTATGAGTGTGACTGTGTCTGTTTATGAGTGTGACTGTTTATGAGTGTGACTGTGAGTGTGACTGTGTCTGCATGAGTGTTTCCTCTTCAGATCGGGGCTCCCCTGTTTGCCACACTCCTGCCCTTCGTCACCACGTGGCTGTGGAGGTGGATGCTGTGTCCTTCTACTTTGGCATTTCTGCTCCACTGAGTTTTGTGTTTACTGTAGCTTGCGGCCGGCTCCTCAGTGCTCCTCTCTGCTTCCTGCTGGGGAGCACCGTGGAGCAACTCCAGGATTAGCCTCGCTTCCCGCAACAGTGCCCGGCCACTCCACTCTGAGTGTCCCTTGCCCGCAGCCCGGTGCCCTTGCAGGAGCATTGCTGGAGGAAGTGAGGAAGGCCCAGTCCAGAAAGACAAGTGGTGACAGAGACAAGCCTTCGGGTCCACCAGCCACTGCAATCCAAGTCCACATCCCAGCATGGTGGATGGGCCACACCCCAGCTGATCTGGGGCGCCCTCACCCGCACAGGGCTGGTGGTCTCTTCTCGGACACGGGGCCACGGCCCGGTGGGTCTCTACACTGTGGAGTGTCTTCCTGACACAGTGGCTGCCCACACAGCTCCCAGGGACCAGACCCTCCCAGTGGCCTCTGGCGCCTTCACTGGCCCGAGTCTCTGCTCCCTCCCCGGCCGCACCGGAGCCAGAAGCACCCTTGTGTCGCGCCTGTGTCTCTTGTCACACTCGGAAGCGCTGGAAACCCAAGTCAATCTCGCAGTCCCTGTCTCAAAGGGCTTTCAAAAGTGCGCCGCTGCAGGTAGCCCAACCAAGATGCGGGCAGCCACTCACAAGGAGATGGTGGTCTTTGGACGCTCAGAGAACGATTTCCTTCACACGTTATCATTTCCATCGCATCCTGCAGTCCCTCCAAAGGGAGGCCCGCTGAGAGCAGAACCCACAGCAGTTGGGGCCTTCTCAGAAAGGCGCTGGGGTGCTTCTCAGGGCGTCACTCCTGGAGGTGCTCTTAATTTAGTGGATAATTGCCTTGCACGCAGCTGATCCAGGTTCAGTTCCCGGCACCTCAGACGCTTCCCTGAACACCGCCAGGAGTGATCCCTGAGTGCAGAGCCAGGAGTGAGCCCTAAGCCCTGTGGTGTCAGGAACCCAAAACAATCACTGTATCACTGTTCATCTTCCCGTTCATCATCGATTTGCTCGAGCGGGCACCAGTAGCATCTCCATATGTCCTGTCTCATGCGAGTAGGGCCCAAGGGCACCTGCTCGCTCCAGGAACACAAGAGCCTCAGACCATTCCATCGGGTCGTGGGAATGAGGTCTGTCATCGAGGGTGGACGCCTGACGGGCCCTCTAGGCCAGGCTCAGGAGGCAGGGCCGCCTGTACCTGGGGATACTGGGGACCTCTGAGCCAGCCCTGCGGTCTGGGTGGGCGCTGCCCACGGCGGTGATCTGGGGATCGGAGGAACTGCCTGGTGGTCCACAGCCACGGGCTCAGGGTCTAGTGCAAGGTCTCCAGGCCTCGAGCCCATCCCACGTGTAGCCCCGCCCCTGAACCCCATTAAGTGGGCCCCGCCCTCAATCCACATAGACACACCTGACCCCCCCAGCCCTGCCCATACCGACACCGCCCTCTCAATCCCCGCCCACACATGCCAAGCCCCGCCCCAGCGACCGCTCAAAGCCCGCCCACACAGCTAAGCCCCGCCGGGCCTCCTCAAGCCCCGCCCACCGGCGGCGCCAGGCCCCGCCCCAGCTGCGCGCGCAGTCCGACGGCGCGGCCCGGCGGGCGGTTGACGGGGGGTGTGGCCTCGCAGGGGTGGGGTTACCGTTGAGGGCGGGGCGGCGCAGGCGCGTCGAGGGGCCCAGCGGTTTCCCGCCCCCAACGTCGCCCGTGGCGGCCGCGCCCGTCGTGCTCGGGCCGCTCGGCCGCCGCCGCCGCCGCTCCGCGTCCGCCGCCCTCGGGCCCGCCGCCACGCGCCCCGCCGTTGCGCCGGCATGTCGGGCCCCGGGCCGCGGGAGGCGCCCCAGGCGGGCGGGCCGGCGGGCCCCGAGGGCGCGGACGCGGCGCTGGGCGAGGCGGGGCTGAGCTTCACGACCACCGACCTGAGCCTGGTGGAGATGACGGAGGTGGAGTACACGCAGCTGCAGCACATCCTCTGCTCGCACATGGAGGCGGCCGACGGCGACCTCGAGGCGCGCCTCAGCTCGGCCTTCCTGGCGGCCGCGGCGCCCGGCGGGGCGGCGGCGGGGGCGGGGGCGCGGGGGCGCCTACCCGGTGCTGTGCCCGCCCGCGCTGGCCGACGGCGGCTCCGCGTTCGCCGCGCCGTGCCTGGGCCACGTCGACTTCCAGGAGCTGCGCATGATGCTGCTGAGCGAGGCGGCCGCGCCCCCGCCGAGAAGACGCCGGCCGAGCCCGGGGGGGCGGCCGCGGCCCGACGGCGCCCCCGGAGAACGCGGCGGCCGAGGCGCCCGAGGCGCGGGCCCGCTCGGCCGTGCGCGTCCGCCTGGAGGACCGCTTCAACGCCGCGCCCGCCGCGCCCCCCCGCGCGCGCCGCCGAGCCCCCGCGCCCCCCGAGCCCCCCGAGCCCGGCGTGGCGCTCAACAAGTGCGTGCGCGGCGGGGGCGGGGGTCCGGGGGGGGCGCCGTCGCGACCCCGGCCTGACGCGCGCCCCGCCCCGCAGCCTGGTGACGCTGCTCCGACACCCCTCGGAGCTGATGACCGTCCCGCTGCACGCGGCGCCCGGCAAGTGCACGACGCTGGTGAAGAACAAGGCGGCGGCGGCCGCGCTGCAGCTCACCTACCCTCTGTTCGGCGCGGGCGGCGGCGCCGGCCTGGCGCAGACCCAGGCCCAGGCCCTAGGGCCGGCGGCGCCCCGGGCGCGGAACGGGGCCGGGGTCGCCGAGCGCGCGCTCACCGCGGCCCCTCCGCCGCCCGCAGAGCTCCGGCAGCAGCTCCTGCTCCGTCCTGGAGGCCGCCAAGCACCAGGACCTCGGTCTGCCCAGGGCCTTCTCCTTCTGCTACCAGCAAGAAATCGAGTCCACCAAGCAGACTCTGGGCGCCAGAAACAAGGCTTTGCCGGAGCAGGTCTGGATCAAGGTGGGGAGGTAAGGGATGAGGCCGGAGGTGCGGTCACCGGGCCTCGCCGGAGCCTGGACCTAGGTGGACGGTGCTTTAGAACCTCCCGAGTCCACAGTCTCCGTGGGGGCCTGTCCGCCCGCTGGTCCAGCGTGCCGAGCGGAAACCCGGGTTGGGGCCCCTTTTCCACATGGGCAAGGCCGCCTGCAGGTGTTTTCATCGTGCACCTGTGGCCTTTCCTCCTCCCGGCTGGGCGCGCTGAGGGCTAGGGGAGTCTGTGAGGGGCACAGGGTCACGTTGGGGGTTCTGGAAGCCAGGAACTGCTTTGCCCTCTCGGGAGAACAGCCCCCACCCGGCCGAGAGCCAGCCAGCTTCTGGGCTCCTGCGGTAGCACAGCCGGGAGGGCGTTTGCCTCCGCGGCGGGCCCAGGTTCCATCCCCGGCATCCCATATGGTCCCCTGAGCACCGCCAGGAGGAATTCCTGAGTGCAGAGCCGGGAGTAACCGCCGAGCATTGCTGGGGGTGACCCCCAAAAACAAACGGCAAGGAAAGCCCAGCTGTCAGCAGGCTTGGGGAGGGCGGAAGGGCCTGGTGCTGGGCCCGCCTGCACAGACGCCTGATCAGCTGCTGCTCCGGGAGGGCAGAGGCTGGAGCATGTGGCTGCTCCCTGGAGCCCCCGGACCCCTGAGCACAGAGATGGGAGTCACCCACCAAAATCCTGCTGCGGGAGGGTCGCCACGAGCCCCTTCACACTTGCCCTCGGCACGGAGCCGGCTCGGAGAAGGGAAGCTTCTCCGCTTTTCCCAGCCTCTGCTCTTTGGTGTGAGGACCACTCCTGGCAGTGCTCAGGGGTCTCCTAACGGGCCTCAGTAGACCCTCTGCGGCGCCGGGATAGAACAGGGACAGCCGCTGAGGGCCAGCTCCTGCTCTCGCCACCCTGCCCCAGGTCTGTTCCTGCTCAGGGCCAACGGCGGGCACTGCCTGAGGTGCCAGTTATGGTGCCATCCCCAGTCAGGCCCCGGCTGACAGGTTCCACCTCAGTGCTGTGCTGCCCACACCGTGGGGCCGTGCTGCCCACACCGTGGGGCCGTGCTGACCACACCGTGGGGCCGTGCTGACCACACCGTGGGGCCGTGCTCTGGCCTCCCTGTCGGGACAAGTCCAGGGACGAGGCCCCAAATTAAATGCCTTCTCCTTCTTTTGCAAAGAAGAAGCTCTATGTAAACAGGCGATAAATAAGCGGAATCGGAGCCGCGGCCCGCCAACTGGACACCAACGTGGAGCGGAGGGCCCTGGGGAGATCCAGAACGTGGGTGAGGGCCCCCCGGCAGCCCCCGGGCCTGGCAGTCGGCAGAGTCGGCACAGTGTGCCCTGGGGAGCAGAGCCAAAGCGGGCCCCAGGGCGGAAGGTCCCAGCGCCGGGAGAGGCACAACCGCATGGAGAGAGACCGGAGGTAACCCTGAGGGCCGAGCCCGTGGGTGTGGCTGAGTCGGTGGTGGGTGAACGGGCCGAGCCCTGTGGGTGTGGCTGAGTCGGTGGTGGGTGAACTGGCCGAGCCCTGTGGGTGTGGCTGTGTCGGTGTTGTGTGAACGGGCCGAGCCCTGTGGGTGTGGCTGTGTCGGTGTTGTGTGAATGGGCCGAGCCCTGTGGGTATGGCTGTGTCGGTGTTGTGTGAACGGGCCGAGCCCTGTGGGTGTGGCTGAGTCGGTGGTGGGTGAACTGGCCGAGCCCTGTGGGTGTGGCTGTGTCGGTGGTGGGTGAACCGCCGAGCCCTGTGGGTGTGGCTGAGTTGGTGTTGTGTGAACGGGCCGAGCCCTGTGGGTGTGGCTGAGTCGGTGTTGTGTGAACCGCTGAGCCCTGTGGGTGTGGCTGTGTCCGTGTTGTGTGAACAGCTGAGCCCTGTGGGTGTGGCTGTGTCGGTGTTGTGTGAACGGGCCGAGCCCTGTGGGTGTGGCTGTGTCGGTGTTGTGTGAACAGCTGAGCCCTGTGGGTGTGGCTGTGTCGGTGGTGGGTAAACCACTTCTGGGACTGCAGCCTGTACATGTGTGTAAGCAGGTGTGTACGTATGTGTGGGTAGGCAGACAGCTGCGTGGGTGTGCACTTGTGTATATGAGTGTGAGAGTACACAGGAGTGCATGCGGGTGTGTGGGTAGGCAGGTGGGTGTGCGTGCGTGTTGGTGTGTGTGTGGGTGCAGGCAGCGTGTATCGTGTGTGTGTGTGCAGGCAGGAGATGGGGTAGCGCTAAGCCTCGCTCAGGCCTCAGGGCAGACTCTGGGTCCTGCTGTGCTCTGGAGAAGAGAACAGGAAGGGACATGGAAGAGACACGGGAAGAGACACTCTGCACCAGCAAGTCCCCAGGGAGAAGCAGGCCGGGTGACCTCCGTAGTCCCGGGGTGCCCCTGCTCTAGTACTGGATGCAGAGCCCCCTTGGGCAGCCAGACGCAGCAGCCCGGAGGACGGTGCTGAGGGAGCCCCGAGCAGGTGGCCCAGACCCGCCTTGTAGCTGGAGCAAGAGCCAGTCAGACCGTGACCTGGCCTAGACTGTCTGAGCTACGAGCGTGAGCATTTGCTCGGCCTGAGTGGCGGGGCCAGTGCTTTAGTGACCGCTGTATCTCGGGGCCAGCCAGGCCACACAGCGGCAGGCCAGGGGCCTCTGGCACAGCGCACAGGTCTCGGGTGGGAGCCCCAATGTCTGATGGCAAGTGTGGTCCAGCTCCACCTCCGCCTGTATTGGGTGGGCTGCACTGGCCTGGTGGGGACAGGTGGGAGCCCGTGCCGGCGTGGAGCGCCCTGGTGAGTTCCTGCCTTCTGGGCCCTGCCCCTTCCCTGACCTTCCTGGCACTGTGTGGTCTGAGTGTCACTGTGCTGTGCATGCCCGGAACCCGTCATCTGGCCTGTCTGGGGTGGAAATGGTCGCTGAACCGACTGGGTTGGGGCTCAGTTGGAATCGCCATTCCTGGGTTCTTCTCCGGTCCCTTGAAGAATCCGGATGCTGGCAGGGAGGCCCTGAGGCTCGGGCGTGCAGCTGGGGTGACGGGCAGCTGCCCACTGTGGCCACGCCTCCACTCCATGTGGTTTCTGACGTGGGCTGCAGGCGCAGGATCCGCATCTGCTGCGATGAGCTGAACCTCTTGGTCCCGTTCTGCAATGCCGAGACCGACAAGGCCACCACCCTGCAGTGGACCACAGCGTTCCTGAAGTACATCCAGGAGCGCCACGGAGACGCCCCTGAAGAAGGTGAGTGGTGTAGCGCCGTGGCCACGCTCTGGACACGGGTGTCCACTGCCCACGCTTAGGGATGTTCAGACTCACAGGGTGTAGTCTTTGCCTCAGAGCACTGAAGGCGGACCCTGAAGGGGGACGTTTTCCTAAGAAGCAGCTTGAGATTCCTTCCGTTACCTGGGCTTGCAGCCTGCCCTGGCTGGCTACCGTGTCAGTGTGGGGTGAACGTGGGACCTTGAGCCCAGAAGTCTGGGGGCTGAGCCCACAACATTTTGCCCCAGGAGGGACTCAGGCAGCCTGTGGGGACCACCCTGCCATATATGGGATGCCAGGGATCGAACCCGGGTCAGCCGCGTGCAAGGCAAACGCCCTCCCCGCTGTGTAGCTCCCACCCCGGTGGGGAGGTGACCCTTTGCATCTGGGTTTCCTGCCTGACTGGGGTAGCAGCTGCCAGCCTGAGCCCGACTCCCCTGACCCTCCCTTGGCCACGTAGCCTGCCGTCCCTTCCGTCCTCCACGAAGTCCAGGTTTCACTGGCCTCCAGCTGCCCCGAAAGCCCCATGATCAGGTTTGTCCTGCTCCGATTCTGGTGGTCCCGCCATGCGCCAGCAGAGCTCGTTAAGGGTAGACTGTTGGTTTGTGTCTGATGAAATAAAGCTTTTCTGCTTAAAAAGTTGCATGTTTGCCCAGTGTACCTGTTAGCGATTGTTCTTGATAAGATTCAGGTAACAAGTACGTTAGAATACCAGATTTACTTGATCACTTGAATCCCGTTATTCATCGATTTGCTCGAGCGGGCACCAGTAACATTTCCATTGGACCCTATCACGTGCCAATGTAGCCCAATGGCATCTGGTTGATTCAGGAATATGAAGAGCCTCAAACCGTTCCTTCAGGGTCTTTACAAGGAAGTCTGACCATCTTGTAGGTGGGCGGCCACGTGACCTTTTGACATCCCGTGGGATCCAGTCGGTAACGGCTCTAGTCCAGCGGTCGTCTCCAAATCGCATTACATGTCCAGCCCATCTGATTTTCGATGCCTTGGCAAACGAGACAGCCGCCCCTGATTCTGGAACAGCGACGGAGGTCAGAACTCCGGATTCCTTCTCTTACTTGAGTGAGGCGTGATATTCCAAGCATAGCTCTTTCGATTCCTCTCTGGGAGACCCGAATAGCATTCTCATCCTGCTTTCGTAGGGCCCAGGTCTCTGAGGCGTATGTTAATGCAGGGAGAACGGTGGAGTCGAAGAGATGTGCCCGGAGCCGGAGGTTCTTTGTCCTTTTAGCTATTTCTTCGATGCCTTTGAAGGCATTCCATGCCGCTCTCTTCCTCCTGCGCAGCTCAGGTTTTAGGTCGTTCATCATGTTGATTTCTCGACCTAGGTACACATAACTGCTGCATTCAGAGATGTTTGTTCCATTAAGAGTGAATGGGGCCTCTGGAACTAGTTCATTCTTCATGAACATAGTTTTCTTTAGATTCAGCTGTAGACCTATCTTTCCACATTCTCGGTCAAAGTCAGCCAGCATTTGTGCCGCTTGGCTAATGTTTGGTGTTATTAGAACAATGTCATCAGCGAAGTGGAGGTGGTGTAGTTGCCGACCATCTATCTTCACTCCCATTCCTTCCCATTCTAATTGTCGCATGATGTTCTCGAGGGTGGCACTGAAGAGTTTTGGTTAAATGGTATCACCCTGTCGAACCCCTCTTTTTCACATTAATGATCACTTCTTTGTAGAATGGTGAGATCCTGGTGGTGAATCCGTAATACAGCTCACGAAGGATCTTGATGTA
Organism: Cryptotis parvus; assembly: GCA_021461705.1. Classification (NCBI taxonomy): domain Eukaryota; kingdom Metazoa; phylum Chordata; class Mammalia; order Eulipotyphla; family Soricidae; genus Cryptotis; species Cryptotis parvus. Next base: position 44,702 of record JAJIBD010028499.1, read on the forward strand.
TTGGGTTTGGATGCCCTGTTTGGCTAGGGCTTTGATGACCGCTTCAGTCTCCACAGAATCAAAGGCTTTCTGTAAATCAATGAACGTGAGACAGAGCGGCATCTTGTACAAACCTCAATGAGCTTGGTTACTGTGTGGATATGGTCGATTGTGCTGAATCCTTTCCGGAAGCCTGCTTGCTCGCATGGTTGTCCTTTATCTAGTGTTCTGCTAATCCTGTTCAGGATGACTCGAGTGTACAGCTTGTAGATGACGGACAACAGGCAGATGGGGCGATAGTTGCCGATGTCGTGAATGTCTCCCTTCTTGAACAGTAGAACTGTCCTGCTGGTTTTCCATTGGGAGGGCACCTTGCATTCGGACAGGTAGCGTGTGAAGAGCCGAACTAGTGTATTGATGAGTACCGACGGCAGATTCTTCAGGTGTTCGGGTCTGACTTTGTCTGGGCCTGGTGCTGTTCCCTTCTTTACCGACGAGATGGCATGTCGGATTTCAGAAGGGAGAACGTTGGGAATGACATATCCATCCTGTGGAATTTGGTATGTGGGCAGGTGGATGTGGCTATCAAAGAGATTTGAGTAGAAGTCCTGGATAATTCTCCATTGCCTTTCTGGAAGATGTGATAGATCCATCAGGGCGTCGGAGGGCAGTCATCTTGGTCTTATAGTTGGCGAAGGACAGGCGGGCAGTGCGAATGCTTTTCCCGGCTTCTGCTGCATCTTCCAGTATTTCTGCTCTTCTGTCTTTGAGGTCTTCTTTTATCGCTTCTCTGCACCGTTTAGCAAGCTTGGACATTAGCATTTGGTCTCCTGAGGCTCGCGCCTTGCCACGTTGGCGAATGAGCTCGGGAGTTTCTGAAGACAGGCGTCCTTTTGTGTCTTTCTCTCTCTCGGCATTCTTAGCACAATCATGGAGGTGCTGAACCAGTCGGTTGTATTCTTCATCGATGTCGCCAATGATGGTATCTTCCCATGTTGCTGCAATGGTGCCAAAGAGTTCCCAGTTGGTGTTCGCTCTGGGAGTTCTCTTCTTAAACTTTGCAGCCTTTTTCTCCCCGCTATGCAGAAGTAGAATTTTGCACAAAGTAGACGATGGTCCGTTCCTGTTTGGAACTTGGGGACGACAGCTACATCGGTCAGACAAAACCGTCGATTGAAGATGATGTGGTCAATTTCATTGTGGAACTGTCCGCCAAGAGATTCCCATGTCCAACGTTTTGCTTCAGCTTTCTGGAACTGTGAGTTCCCATGAATGGTCTTGGTGGACATGATGAACTCAGATAGTCTCTCACCCTGTTCGCTCCATTCTAGGCCATGGGTCCCGATGTGGAGTTCTTCAGCCGATCTTCTTGGTCCTATCTTGGCATTAAAATCACCGACTATGATCTTGTAGAAGGTGTGATCTTTTTATAGAACTCCTCCAATTCCATGTAGAATTTCTCAGTTTCATCTTCTTTGTATGTGGATGTTGGTGCATAGACAATGAAGATAGAAATTGCTTGGCAGTGGGCCACATCTCTTCAAGTGTAATCGTCCTATTCGGTTTGTTAGGCATTCAAATGAATCAATGTTTACCGCCATGTTCGTGGTTGACAAGGACACCAACGCCACCGATGCCTCTTTCGTCGCATGTTCCAAGGGACAATTCTCCGTGTCAAATACAGCATGATGCAACTGACGCCTCCGCTCTCAGTCAGACCAATGATGTTGTACTTGATCTTTTGCGCTTGCAGCATCAGATCCTCAATATATGCTTCCGATGCCAGCCGCACGCATTGAAAGTACAGACAGTCATTTTAGTCCTTCGTTTTGGCAGTTTAGGATGGCCATGAAATTTGATCAGACACTGCTTGTTTGCCTTTCTTTTTTTTTTTTTTTTTTTGCTTTTTGGGTCACACCCGGCGATGCTCAGGGGGTTACTCCTGGCTCTGCACTCAGGAATTACTCTCTGGCGGTGCTCGGGGGACCATATGGGATGCCGGGATTCGAACCCGGGCCGGCACAGGCCGGCCGCATGCAAGGCAAACGCCCTACCCGCTGGGCTATCGCTCCGGCCCCTTGTTTGCCTTTCTTACTGCTGCCATATTAAGGGCTCTTTCGGGGTCAGGAAAATAAACATTTCTGTTACTGGATTTGGCATATCCAACACGCATCGGACAGCTTGCCAGGCTCTGCCATGCGGGCGCTATATTCTCATTACTTTGTGGGGCCTCTCTCAGAGGAGTGGGTAGAATATTTATGGTAATTTGAGGTAAAT
>JAJIBD010028500.1:0-2500 GCA_021461705.1 Cryptotis parvus
AGTATGTATGATCACTTGATCACTTGAATCCCGTTACTCATCATTTTGCTTGAGCGGGCGCCAGTAACATTTCCCTTGGAACCTATCACGTGCCAATGTAGCCCAATGGCATCTGGTTGATTCAGGAATATGAAGAGCCTCAAATCGTTCCTTCAGGTCTTGACAAGGAAGTCTGACCACTTTGTAGGTGGGCAGCCACATGATCTTTTGACATCCCATGGGATCCAGTCGGTAATGGCTCTAGTCCAGCAGTTGTCTCCAAATCGCATTACATGTCCAGCCCATCTGATTTTCTATGCCTTGGCAAACAAGACAGCATCCCTGATTCTGGAATAGCGACGGAGGTCAGAACTCTGGATTCCTTCTCTCACTTGAGTGAGGCGTGATATTCCAAGCATAGCTCTTTCGATTCCTCTCTGGGAGACCCAAATAGCATTCTCATCCTGCTTTCCTAGGGCCCAGGTCTCTGAGGCGTATGTTAATGCAGGGAGAATGGTAGAGACAAAGAGATGTGCCTGGAGCCAGAGGTTCTTTGTCCTCCTTTAGCTATTTCTTCGATGCCTTTGAAGGCATTCCATGCCACTCTCTTCCTCCTGTGCAGCTCAGGTTTTAGGTCGTTCATCATGTTGATTTCTCGACCTAGGTACACATAATTGTTGCATTCAGAGATGTTTGTTCCATTGGGAGTGAATGGGGCCTCTGGGACTAATTAATTTTTCATAAACTTGGTTTTCTTTAGATTCAGCTGTAGACCTATCTTTCCACATTCTCGGTCAAAGTCAGCCAGCATTTGTGCCGCTTGGCTAATGTTTGGTGTTATTAGAATGATGTCATCAGCGAAGCGGAGGTGGTGTAGTTGCCGACCATCTATCTTCACTCCCATTCCTTCTCATTCTAATTGTTGCATGATGTTCTCGAGGGTGGCACACAAGAGTTTTGGTGAAATGGTATCACCCTGTCGAACCCCTCTTTTGACATTAATGATCACTTCTTTGTGGAATGGTGAGATCCTGGTGGTGAATCCGTAATACAGCTCACAAAGGATCTTGATATATTGGGTTTGAACACCCTGTTTGGCTAGGGCTTCGATGACTGCTTCAGTCTCCACAGAATCAAAGGCTTTCTGTAAATCAATGAACGTGAGACAGAGCGGCATCTTGTACTCCCTACAAACCTCAATGAGCTTGGTTACAGTGTGGATATGGTCAATTGTGCTGAATCCTTTCTGGAGGCCTGCTTGCTCGCATGGTTGTCCTTCATCTAGTGTTCTGCCAATCCTGTTCAGGATGACTCATGTAAACAGCTTGTAGATGACAGACAACATGCAGATGGGGCAATAGTTGACGATGTCGTGAATGTCTCCCTTCTTGAACAGTAGAACTGTCCTGCTGGTTTTCCATTGGGAGGGCACCTTGCATTCGGATAGGTAGTGTGTGAAGATCCAACCTAGTGTATTGATGAGTACCGACGGCAGATTCTTCAGGTGTTCGGGTCTGACTTTGTCTGGGCCTGGTGCTGTTCCCTTCTTTACCGAAGAGATGGCATGTCAGATTTCAGAAGAGAGAATGTTGGGAATGACATATCCATCCTGTGGAATTTGGTATGTGGGCAGGTGGATGTGGCTATCAAAGAGATTTGAGTAGAAGTCCTGGATAATCTTCTCCATTGTCTTTCTGGAAGATGTGATAGATCCATCAGGGCGTCGGAGGGCAGTCATCTTGGTCTTATAGTTGGTGAAGGACAGGCGGGCAAGCGAATGCTTTTCCTGGCTTCTGCTGCATCTTCCAGTATTTCTGCTCTTCTGTCTTTGAGGTCTTCTTTTATCGCTTCTCTGCACCGTTTAGCAAGCTTGGATGTTAGCATTTGGTCTCCTGAGGCTCGCGCCTTGCCACGTTGGTGAATGAGCTCAAGAGTTTCTGAAGACAGGCGTCCTTTTGTGTCTTTTCTCTCTCTCGGCATTCTTCGCACAATCATGAAGGTGCTGAACCAGTCAGTTGTATTCTTCATCGATGTTGTCAATGATGGTATCTTCCCATGTTGCTGCAATGGTGCCAAAGAGTTCCCAGTTGGTGGTCGTTCTGGCAGTTCTCTTCTTAAACTTTGCAGCCTTTTCTCCCCGCTACGGTAAGTAGAATTTTGCACGGAGACAGTGGTCCGATCCTGTTTGGAATTTGGGGACTACAGCAACATTGGTCAGACAAAACCGTCGATTGAAGATGATGTGGTCAATTTCATTGTGGAACTGTCCGCCAGGAGATTCCCATGTCCAACGTTTCGCTTCAGCCTTCTGGAACTGTGAGTTCCCATGAATGATTTGGTGGACATGATGAACTCAGATAGTCTCTCACTCTGTTTGTTCCATTCTAGGTCATGGGTCCCGATGTGGAGTTCTTCAGCCGATCTTCTTGGTCCTATCTTGGCATTAAAATCACCAACTATGATCTTGTAGAAGGTGTGATCTTTTTATAGAACTCCAGTTCCATGTAGAATTTCTCAATTT
>JAJIBD010028500.1:7500-23890 GCA_021461705.1 Cryptotis parvus
GAAACTGGAGTGACGGGGGCAGAGTGAGTCACACCAATCCTCAGTCAATTCTAACGCACCTCTCCAGGTCACCCAGCCCTGAGCTCTGATGCCCCGGGGGCTTCACCGACATCAGCTCGTGCCCCATCCTTTGACAGCTCGTCAGGAGGGGAGTCAAGGGCAAGAAGCAGTATCCAGAGCCCGAAGAGGAGCGAGAGGGGAGGCACACCTTGCACACGGCCCAGCTGGGCTCCATCTCAGCATTTCATAGCTCCCACCCCCAGAAGTGATTCCTGGAGCTGAGCCGGAGAAAGCTCTGAGCACACCAGGAGTGGGCCAAAACCAAACACACACAACAGCAGCGTGTCCGGCACAGAGCTGCCACACCCCCAACAAATGGGGACTCGTTGCTGAGAGCCACCGCAGCACTGATGGATAGTGTTTAGCACAGAGGATATGAGTGTCCCCACAGCGGGCAGGGACACTGATGTCCACTTACAGAGGTGTCAGCTGATGTGAAGAGCTGAAGTGGGGACAGGCAGGCCCCCACAAACGTGATGTGGCTGAGCTTGGTGTCAAAGGCTGAGTGTATCTGGGCTGGGGTAGGGCAGGAGACCTGTGACACTGTACAGAAGATGTGACAGCTACAGGTCAGCGGTGTGTGGGGCAGGTGCTGAAAGTCCACGAAGCCTGTGTGGACACACGCGCCATGTCCTGGGGAAGGCAGGGCGCCCGGCAGGGCGGTGCTGAGGGCAGGGGCAGATGAGGAACTGACTGTTGAGTCTGAGTCTGCTGCCACATGTCAGGGTCAAGGAAGGCAGACGGATAGGGCACTGCATCATCCATCCTCAGGAGATGCTGGTCACTCAGGAGAGGGGCACAGGGGCCAGGAGAGAAGCAATTAGGGTGGTTGCCTTACCCGTGGCGATGACCAGGTTCCATCTCCAGCACCCCATATGTCCCCTGAGCCCACCAGGAGTGACCCCTGAGCGCAGAGCAGGAGTAAGCCCTGAGCACAGCCAGGTATGACCCAACATAAAAACAAACTCTCTCACTCTGAGGTTTGCCATTACACTCCTTGGCATTAGTTACCCTAAGGAGCTGGAAACTTAAGTCTCCTAAACTTGCTTGCACACAGCTATTTATAGCAACTTAATTTATAATCACCAGAATTTGGAAGGAATCACCAGGCCCTACAGTGGGGAATGAACCCGACCTGTGCAGATGCTGAAATATTCAGCAATCAGGAGAAGGAACCTTCAAGGCCCCAGCAGGTGAAGAGGAAACGGGAATGTAGGGTCGGGTGCCTTCGGATGTGGGGAAAGGGGGTGCAGGGTGGGAGTGGGAGGCATGTGGGAGCCTCTGAACTTCTCATTCAATCTTACCGTGAACCTAACAGTGCTCTAAAAATTTACCTCTGGTGCTGGAGCGATAGCACAGTTGGGAGGACATCTGCCTTGCCAGGTTCGATCCCCACAACCCACAGGGTCTCCCCGAGCACCACCAAGACTAAGTTCTGAGTGCAGAGCCAGGAGTAACCCCCTGAGCATTGCCAGATGTGACCAAAAAGAAACAAAATTACCTCTGACGGGTAAAGGGAGATAGCTCATAGGGGATGAGCTTCTCCCTGACATGCGTAAGGTCCCAAGTTTGATCCCCAGTACCAGGTGGCCCTACGTTATCATAGGGTCTGGTCCTGAGCCTTCTGCCCACCCAGCTGGCCCAGTATCAGTGGGAAGGGCCCCCCATAAGCACTGCCTTAGGGGCTATAGCCAATTAATTTTTTAAACTCATAGAATCTGCCGGTCGGTACTCATCAATACACTAGCTCGGCAATTCACACGCTACCTGTCCGAATGCAAGGTGCCCTCCCAATGGAAAACCAGCAGGACAGTTCTACTGTTCAAGAAGGGAGACATTCACATCGGCAACTATCACCCCATCTGCCTATTGTCCATCATCTACAAGCTGTTTACACGAGTCATCCTGAACAGGATTAGCAGAACACTAGATGAAGGACAACCATGCGAGCAAGCAGGCTTCCAGAAAGGATTCAGCACAATCGACCATATCCACACGGTAACCAAGCTTATCAAGGTTTGTAGGGAGTACAAGATGCCGCTCTGTCTCACGTGCTCATTGATTTAAAGAAAGCCTTTGATTCTGTGGAGACTGAAGCAGTCATCGAAGCCCTCGTCAAACAGGGGTGTTCAAACCCAATACATCAAGATCCTTCGTGAGCTGTATTACGGATTCACCACCAGGATCTCACCATTCTACAAAGAAGTGATCATTAATGTGAAAAGAGGGGTACGACAGGGTGATACCATTTCACCAAAACTCTTCAGCGCCACCCTCGAGAACATCATGCGACAATTAGAATGAGAAGGAATGGGAGTGAAGATAGATGGTTGGCAACTACACCACCTCTGCTTCACTGATGACATTGTTCTAATAACACCAAACATTAGCCAAGTGGCACAAAGCTGGCTGACTTCGACCGAGAATGTGGAAAGATAGGTCTATAGCTGAATCTAAAGAAAACCATGTTTATGAAAAATGAACTAGTTCCAGAGGCCCCCATTCACTCTCAATGGAACAAATATCTCTGAATGCAGCAGTTATGTGTACCTAGGTCGAGAAATCAACATGATGAACGACCTAAAACCTGAGCTGTGCAGGAGGAAGAGAGCGGCATGGAATGCCTTCAAAGGCATCGAAGAAATAGCTAAAAGGACAAAGAACCTCCGGCTCCGGGCACATCTCTTTGACTCCACCATTCTCCCTGCATTAACATACGCCTCAGAGACCTGGGCCCTATGAAAGCAGGATGAGAATGCTATTCGGGTCTCCCAGAGAGGAATCGAAAGAGCTATGCTTGGAATATCACGCCTCACTCAAGTGAGAGAAGGAATCCAGAGTTCTGACCTCCGTCGCTATTCCAGAATCAGGGATGCTGTCTCATTTGCCAAGGTACTGAAAATCAGATGGGCTGGACATGTAATGCGATTTGGAGACAACCGCTGACTAGAGCCATTACCGACTGGATCCCACGGGATGTCAAAAGATCACGTGGCCACCCACCTACAAGATGGTCAGACTTGTCAAGACCCTGAAGGAACGGTTTAAGGCTCTTCATATTCCTGAATCAACCAGATGCCACTGGGCTACATTGGCACGTGATAGGTCCAATGGAAATGTTACTGGCGCCCGCTCGAGCAAAATCGATGAATAACGGGATTCAAGTGATCAAGTGATCAAGTGATAGAAAAACAATGCTGTGGGTCTCAGCGTGAGGCCCTCAGTCTGACACTGCAGGAAAGCAGATCCCAGGGGTCCCAGGGGGTCCCAGCATGGCCCACACACACCAGCCTGGCTGGCTCTGTCCCCTGAGCCACCCCCTGAGATCCGTGAGCACCAGCAGATGCGCTGGCAGCCCTTGGCAGCACCAAGCCAAGCACCTGGTCTTCAGGCTCTGGTTGGCAGGGGCTGATGGGGAATGGCCCGAGAGCTCTGAGCAATGTCTGGGAGGCCCCTAAATAGGCTAATGAAAAAGCACAAAAACTAGAACAACAAAATACAAGAATTAATAAAAAGAACCAAAAACCTGCCATAAACTATGAAGAGTGGTTTATTCTGGCGGGCAGACACAGGGATGGGGGGATTTCTTTCTCCTTTATATATTTGAATTCCCTGGATTTCTATAGGGGTGTTTAATTACAGACAGACGAAGGTGGGAACGAAGGCAAAAGCCACCATGAGCCCACTCCATTCAGGCACACTATCGCCTGTTTTTCCTGGTCTCTGCCTAAAATTCCACCCAGACTGTTGGAATCTTGAATACCTCAAACAACTGTACTGCTATAATAAAATATTAATTAAAAAACAACTGTACTGTGAACACAGCATAGATCATGGAGTTTAAAGAAAGTTTAAAACACTTTTAAAAAAATTTTTTTGCATTTTTTGGGTCACACCCCCGCAATGCCGGGAGTGAACCTAGGCTGGCACAGGCAGGCAGCGTGCAAGGCAAACGCTCTACCCGCTGGGCTATCGCGCCCCAGCCCCGAAAAAATTTTTTTTTTTTTTTTTTTTGCTTTTTTGGGTCACACCCGGCAATGCTCAGAGGTTACTCCTGGCTCTGCACTCAGGAATTACTCCTGGCAGTGCTCGGGGACCATATGGGATGCCGGGATTGAACCCAGGTCGGCACAGGCCAGCCGCATGCAAGGCAAACGCCTTACCCGCTGGGCTATCCTTCCAGCCCCGAAAAAATTTTTTTAAAGTCCACTGAGACCAAACCTAAGCTGCAGGGTGTGTGTCCAGCACATCTCCAGAGGCCAGGAGCCAAGAGGGATGCAGGAAAGATAAGACAGGTGAGTGATGGGAACAAATCAGCCCCGGCATACTCAAAAGCTTTCGTGAAGACTGAGACCAACACGCACCAGACGGGGCATCTGGGTCCCATAGCAGGAGAGCTGTGGGCGAGGGGGAGTGAAGCCCCTGAGACAGCAACGGAGTGCATTAGCAAAGAACTCCATCAACAAGGGAGTGGTCCAGGGGTGTGAGGGGCCCACCAAGAGGGTCCAGGGAAGCAGCAGCCCCCTAAAGCCTCCCCACGCACCCGAGCCGATCTCCAGTGCTGGGGTCTCACGGATGTGCTGCGTCTTACCACACAGAGCTCAAAGCAAGCTTTCACGGTCCCCGCTACCTCCCTCCGAAAGGCCTCCTGGTTGTTGGATGCCACGACAGCCGGTGGCCATAAGTGCAAAGACCAGTGTACCGATGCTTCCTGTTCGCCCCCCACCCCCGCAGCCTGGTCCCCGCTCAAAGCCACCACCAATCCCCCTGCCTGCCTGGGGTGGTACGAAAGGCAGAAAGGTGTGAAGGGCCTTTCTCCACCTTTGACCCTCTTCTACAGCAGAGACAGGTCCTTCACAGCAGGCTCCAAGGATGGACCAGGGCGGAAACCAGGCTGAAAACCGCGCGTGGTCCCCTGAGCACATCAGAGCTGGTCCTGGTGATACCAGGACACTCACGCACAAACTGTCAGGCCTGAGGGGCTGGAGCGATAGCCCAGCGGGTAGGGCGCTTGCTTTGCACGTGGCCGGCCTGTGCCGGCCCGGGTTCGATCCCCGGCATCCCATATGGTTCCCCGAGCACCACCAGGAGTAATTCCTGAGTGCAGAGCCAGGAGAAACCCCTGAGCATCGCCGGTGTGACCCAAAAAAGCAAAAAAATAAAAACAAAAAACTGTCAGGCCTGAGCCATCAGAGCACAGCCCCCGAGCTGCTGCCCCTACAAAAATAAAATTCACCAAGGAAGTGCTATGTGTCCTGGATGCCCGCCTGATAGCCGCATCCCTGCCTTGGCTCTTACACCTGCTGGTCCCAGCAAGGTCCAAAGAGCTGGGACAGGCTGAGTGGAGGGGCCCGACCAGGAGCCGTTCCTGGAACCCAGCAGTCACAGCACAGGCTTCACTCACTAACTTGCATTATTAGTTTGTCAACGTTTGACTTGGTGGCCACCTCCAGCAGAACTGAGGGGCTACCGCAGCTCGGAGCTTGTCAGAGATAGAACCAGGGTTTCCTGTTGGGAAACACGCACGCAGGGGGACAGAGCCCAGAGGGCAGCAGGGGAATTCTCTCAGAGCAGCGCTGACATGGCCTCGTTCCTCTAAAGACTTCAGGGCCCGGGGCTGACCACAAGTCCATGGCTCTGACCAAGGGCGAGCTGTCCAGAGCGGGTGGGCCCGGTCCTTCTTCCCAGGGGGCAGAGCCACGCTTTCACTCTCAGCCCGCCCTACAGCACCTGCCCAGACAGGCGGACACAGGGAAACATGAACTGAAAATGAAAGCTGGACCTGAGTCACCATCTGTTTGCTCCTTTATCACCAGAGCGATGGACTCCCACACAATCGACACTTGTTCTATTTAGGTGCTGCACGTCAGCTCGGTAATTAAAGCACACGCTGATTGTTCTAAAGTCTACAATTGAAAACACAGTTCTTAGAAACCTCTCTGATTCATAGATATCTGGACGGTGAGGTCATGGGGCTGGAATGTGGACCTGCAGAGCTTGGGGAGTAAAGGTGGGGGTGGACAGCAGGCAGGAAGCCGGGTCCAGCCTTCAGGCTGGGAAGAGCCAGTGCAGGAAACAGGCCCGTGAGCTGATGCTGGGCTGCAAGCGGTTTGCATTTACTTCCTCCACACAGGAGCAGCGCCAGCCTCTGGGCTTTTCTCCTGGACTTCAGGGGTGTCCCGTCTTTGCAGCTCAAGGGGAGGGAATGGTCTCAACAACCACAGACGCTGCTGGTGGACCTCTCTCCTGTAGTCTGCTGGCAAGGGCGACCTGATCTGAATCCAGGGTCTTCCTCCACCTCCACTTCCTTCCAGGCCTCTCCATGAGGAGCAGCTGCCGCTTCTCTTTCCTTCCCCAGTTCAGCACCGTGACATAGGGAGGACCCGTGATGCCACAGAGGCAGACATGTAGAACAGCAACAGCACAGAGCTTGTGAGAACAGAACCACACAACTGGGCAGGGCCCTGCCCACCTCGTTGTACCCTCCCAGGTCCCAAAACTCCCGACACACACAGTTGCTTGTGTCCATTCTCTACCCAGCTCAGGCAACCCAAAAGCAGGTCAGCAGGCGCTGCCACTGGGGACAGGGTCCATGCTGGGGAGCCCAGCCTGGAGTGGCTGTGGCTGATGGAGGGAGACCAGTCAGACTCAGACACGGGGGCATGGCTGGGTTGGTGCAAATAGTTGAGGGCAGAGCCGAGAGATCAGCGGCACCTCTCAGGGTGGCAGTGAGGAGCCAAGAAGCTCATCTGCATCCCCTGGGCCTCTGTGGACTGGAGGACGCAAGTCTGTGCGCCCTGCCGCAGAATGTCCACAAGAACCTGGGCCCTCCAGCTCCCTGGCGTCTGCTCTGCCCCTACCAGTGAACAGACAGGAAGTGGGGAGGACAGTGAGCAGCGGGCGACGGGGCCAAGAGCACCAGCAGGACTCAGGGGCACAGCAGCACATGAAATGCAGCTGCACAGAGCCAGACATTGGGCTGATGCTGACCACCACTGGGTCTGGGCACCCCTGAGCCCCAGAGGTCGAATACAAGGGGAAGCAGTTAATGTAATGGGGCGACCGACCGAGAGCCGTGGCTGAGGCTCTGGCTCACCTGGTTGAAGCTTCCGCACTGCTAAGGGCTGCCAGAGGCCCCTGAACCTAGAGAGGAGTCAGTCCAGAGCACCGCTACAGGACCAGCACAGAACATGGACACAGCACCGGGCTGCCTTTCACTGGGTGCCAAAATGCCCCGTTGGACCATAATGGGCCAAAGGCAACGTGAGGAGCAATCCCGCAAATCTCTCTGTGTTTTATGACGTGGCCACTAGAAAGTTTAAGCTTGCTGATGTCGCCCCACATCAGTGGCGGTCATGTACATCTCTGGGCCCAGGCTGTCTGTCTGTCTGTACAGCCCCCATTCTCCTCCCCTCCCCCCCCATTCCTGTCTCTGAGTCTCTCCAGCCTCTCCGCTCTGCTCCATCTTTTTCCCCCCCACTCCACCGCCTTCCTCCGGACCAAGGCATATACCAGTGGTGTATGCATATACCAAGGTATATACCAGTGGTGTATGCATATACCAAGGTATCTACCAGTGGTGTATGCATATACCAAGGTATATACCAGTGGTGCATGACATACCAAGGTATATAACCAGTGGTGTATGCATATACCAAGGTATATACCAGTGGTGTATGCATATACCAAGGCATACACCAGTGGTGTATGCATATACCAAGGTATATACCAGTGGTGTATGCATATACCAAGGTATATACCAGTGGTGTATGCATATACCAAGGTATATACCAGTGGTGTATGCATATACCAAGGTATATACCAGTGGTGTATGCATATACCAAGGTATATACCAGTGGTGTATGCATATACCAAGGTATACCAGTGGTGGGTGCAAACATGGCACTGGTTGTCCTCTGCTAAAAAAATAGGGAACACAAGCGAGGGCCAGAGCAATAGTACAGAGGGTACGGCATTGACCTTGCCCGCGGCTAACCCGGGCTTGATTCCCAGCATCCCATATGGTCTCCCCAGCACTGCCAGGAGTAATTCCTGAGTGCAGAGCCTAGAGTAACCCTTAGCATCATCCCAGGTTGGGAGTGACCCAAAAAGAAAAAACAAACAAACGAAAAAGAACACAAGCAAACAAAATGGCAACTCCACACTGTGGGAAGTTGTCCGGGTGTTTCTTTTTTCATTTCAACCCTCTTTTATAATTTACTTGTGAAAAGGAACTTCTCTGTGGGGCCTGAGGGATAGTATAGCTGGGAAGGCGTTTGCCTCGCCACAGCCAACCTGGGCTCAATCCCTGGCATCCCATATGGTCCCCCAAGCACTGCCAGGAGTAATTCCTGGAGTGCAGGGCCAGGAGTAAGCCCTGAGCATCGCCCCCATGTAACCCAAAGAGAAAATGGATGGATGGATGGATGGATGGATGGATGGATGGATGGATGGATGGATGGATGGATGGATGGATGGATGGATGGATGGATGGATGGATGGAAGTAACTTATCTGCGTGCAACCTGCAAATAAAAATAACAAAGCCCTGGCCGAGAAGTTCTAGTCAGACACTTTCTGGGCCTGCCAAGTGCTCGCGCCCAGGCCAAGGGGCGCGCTGGGCTGCCTGGGGCTTTGCTTCCCCTGCTGCCCCTGTAGTCTCAGGCTCAATTCCATATGCCTCAAACCAGAGCCGAAAGCTCACCAGACAGTGGACAGGAGCCCCAGGATGAAGGTGTCTCCCAGGAAGTAAGGCGCTAGCTGCTGAGAAGGTCCAGCGGGGGCCACTCTGGCCACAGGCCAGCGCTCAGGTTGGCTGGGGTCTCAAAGAACTCCCCTTTGTAGGTGATTCAAGGACTGGCCTAAAATGGAACTGTCTTGGGTGAACCCTGAGAACTCAGAACTACTGGGAGTGAACCTATGGGTGCAGAGGTTGAGCGGGGCACTGTGGACACAGAGAGGGGCATTGTGGGAGAGAGGCTGAGCGGAGCATTGTGGGAGTAGAGAGAGGCATTGTGGGAGTGGAGGCTGAGCGGGGCATTGTGAGTGCAGAGAGGTGAAGACACAAAGGTGCCCCATGCAAATACAGAGAGAGACACGGACACACCAGTGTGTCACCTTTGCGGGGAGGCCTAAGGACACCTTGTCTGAAAATGCCATTCCAGCCAGACAGGCCACCCTGAGGCTCCGACTCACAGTCCACCAACAGCCCTGGACACTGCCCCCTCCCTGGAACCACGCCATCTGCTAGGGCTGAACTGGGGCTGGTGAAGTTCCAGCTCCGGAAAACTTAGGGACGGAGGACGGGGGAGGGGCAGTAGGCAGGGGGAGGGCACAAAGCCTAGAGGACGCAGCTTGTTTCACCTGTCAGCACAAACGGATCCCGACTCAAGGAGGCCCCGAACTCTCGGAGAAGTAGCAGATACTCAGGTTTGCTCTTGACTCTGTGTCATGAGCCGCCTACAGGGTCAGCTCATTAGATGATGTTAGGAACTTACTACAGCTTTGTTATGTGTGTCATTACTATAACTTAAAAACTTCTCATCCACAGAGCATGATTAGAGCTTAAGGGGGCTGGCGGGAGCGATAGTGCAGTGGGAAGGGTGTTTGCCTTGCCCCGAGGCCGACCCTGGTTTGATCTCCAGCATCCCATATGGTCCCCCCATGCACCACCAGGAGTAATTCCAGAGTGCAGAGCAAAAGAGTAACCCTGAGCATCGCTGGGTGTGACCCAAAAAAGCTGAAAAGAAAAAAACAACTAGAGTGTAAGAGCCGTAAGGGGGCTGAAATGGGTTGAAACCAAGGCAAAAAATGCGACATTTCTTTGGAATTTCCCCACCCCACGCCCTCTTTTCAGAGGGTCAGACTGCCCGCTGTGGCGGTTGGGAGAATAATGGTGCATGCGCGGGGATGAGTTGCATAAACTCACCCTTTCCCCCTCACAGTTAAGGAGTTGATATCTTGACAATTATCTGATCTAGATAGTGTATGTCCTGCTCAAGGCCTTGGACTTGATGGATACACCAAAAGGCCACATACCAGAGAAGAAAACAAGAGAGAAAAAGTAGAGTCAAGTGGCTCTTTGAAATGCCTCGACTAGAGCCTGTTTCAGCCTGGGGGGGGGGGGAGAAACGTCCTCCATCCGGCTTCAACAGGAGTGAAATCTCCTGTGTGGAGAGGGCATGGGGGAGTCTTGAGTGTGTGGTTGGGAGTGATCAGACCCCAAAGGTGAGAAGGTGGCCCACCCTAGGAACACTTTAGGGACAGAAAGGCAGAGAAGGGGCAGGGGAGCAAAGGTGGAGCCTTGTGGGTTTCTGTCTGGATGCTGGTGATGAGAGGAAGAGGGACTATGGTGGGGGGGATGATGATCTCATGGTGGGGGCCCCCCCTGCACCAGACCGGAGAGTCAGGAATGCTGCCTTCTCTCTGTCTGGGGTGCCCACATCTCAACCTCGAGGGTGAATTCTTCTACTTGGTGGATGTCACTCTTTTCTCTCTCATCTTTCCTAAATGAAACTCTTTGATTTTGCTGGACAATAGAGAAAAATATTATGTTCTTTTACTTACTACCATCATGGGGAGGGGGTGGCTATACCCAGTGGTACTCAGAGCTTATGCCTGGCTCAGTGCTCAGGGATTACTCCTGGCTATGCTCGGGGCTTACTCCTGGCTCTGCTCAGGGATCACTCTGGTGGTGCTCAGGGGATCCTATGTGGTGCTGAGGATTGAATTTGGGTCACCCTTTCTGCATACTGTCACTTCAGCCTGCATGTTACATCATTTTAAAAAGTGTTGCAGTGTGGGTCAGAGACCAAACTCAGTGGATGAGCACATTCCTCCCATGGCCAATGGCCAGTCAGGAACGGCCACACAGCCAGTGAGCTCCTCTGGCCCAAACACTAAATGGCTAGGCCCAGTGTGTGTGTGTGTGTGTGTGTGTGTGTGTGTGTGTGTGTGTATGAATGTGAATATGTATGTGCTAATATATGTATGAGTGTGTATGAGTTTGAGTATGTGTATGGAGTGTATGTGTGTATTTGTATGAGTGTGTAAGAGTGTGTATAAGAGTATTATTGTGTATGTATGTGTGTATAAGTATGTGTATAAAATTGTGTATGTATGAGTATGTGTATGAGTGAGTATTGTATATGAAAGTATGAGTGTATAAGAGTGTGAGTATGTGTGAGTGTGAATATGTATATGAGGAGTATGTGTGTGAGCACGTGTGTGTATGAGTACGAGTTTATGTGTGAGTATGCATGTGTATGAGAGTATGTGTGTGTGTGAGTATGTGTGTTTGTGTGTGTGTCTGCAGGGAGGCACCCATGAAAGCAGAAGGCTTTCCGTGTGGGGTCATGTTTGGCGATGCTGGAGACGGGATGCCCTCGCTTCTTTCACTCTTTACTGCCCCATCAGCGGCAGTGGCAAGAGAGAGCAAGTCTGAGGCTGAGAGTTTTGGTCTTCCCTAGCATGAGGCTGCTGCAGCCGTGTGCGGGTTTGGAAGTTCCCAAAGTGTTTGCACAAGGCTGCCCCCAGCCAAGCAGCAGAGGGAGCTTCCAGAGCCCCAATAGAGGCTGGGCCAGGAGCACCCCACGCCCAACCCTGCTGCTGCAGGGCCAGTCGTGATCTGTGGACAGGAGTTAGGGGGTACAAACTGTCCAGACATGGGGTCACCCAGGAGGGTTCCCCAACATGGGGAGGCCTCAAGGCACTTCCCTTCAGGGAGGCGGGTCTCCAGCACAGGTGGGGAAAGCTGTTCCAGGAGAGAAGAGGGATGCAAAGGAATGAGCCCTCCAGAAACGGGCGGAAGGGGGCCAAGCGATAGCACAGTGGAGAAGGCTCACTGCCCAGAAGACCCACACTCTCAGTCTGCTTCCTGCTGAGAAGACCCCACCGCTGAGCACCTGAGGCCCTCACCTCCACACACTGCGGCCTAGAAACATTTCCGGGAACCCCTTGGGGCTCTCCTAGCTCTGCCCCACACCAAGGAAACACCTCCAGCCTCCACTTCACTCCATTCGTGTTTTGGTTGGGGACTTCGCCAGGGGGTGCTCAGGGCTTACTCCCCAGCTCTGTGCTCAGGGATCACTCCTGGCAGGTCCGGGGATCCTTATGAGATTGAACCTGGGCCCAGTGTGCAGTGCAAGTGCCTTAACCCCTGGACTATCTCCCAATCCTGCAGTGTCTTCAAAAGTGCTTAAGAAGCTATCTAGGAGCAGAGATTCAGGGCAGAGGGAAGGCACTTGCCTTTGCACGTGGCCAGTTTTGATCCTGAGAACCCCAATAACAGGGCTGGCCCCAAAGAGGTCCTGGATCCCTGTGGATGGGGATATGGGGGGCTGTGAGGGGTGATGGGGTCCTTGTGGGAACTATGGGGCTGAGGGGTCTCTGTAAGGATGGTGAGGGGGTCTGGGGGGTCTCTATGGGGTCTCTGTGGGGACTGTGGGATTTCTATGGGGGCTGTAAGGTCTGGGGCTGTGGGATCTCTGAAAATCTCTGAGTCACTGAGGTCTCCGAGAGTCTGTGAGGGTCTCTATGGGGTCTGTGGGATTTCTGAGAGTCTCTGGAGTGGCATCTGCAGTCTGTGGGGTCCCCTGTGGACTGAGATATGAGGTATCTCTGTAATGGTCTCTGTGGGGGCCCTGGGGTCTCTGTGAGGGTCCCTGCAGGGACTCTGTGGGGTTTCTGTGGGCCTCAGGAGCTCTGTGGAGTCTCTGAAAAGTCTCTCCGGGGGCTTTGGGATCTCTGTGAGGATCTCTCTGAGGGCCTTGGGGGCTCTGTGAGATCTCTGTGGTAGTCTCAGGGAGGCCCTGCTCTGGACTGCAGAGGCGAGATCATGGCTGTCTTTCCTCGATGCCTGATGCCGGCTGGGCAGTTCGAACGTGTCGCCCTCCTCTCACTAAGCCTCTGCTAACGTCCAAGGCCACACCCGTGGGACCGCATGTTCCTGCTCGAGTTTCAGCTCTCCGGGGAAGAAGCTTCTCAAAGTGGGGGTCCCCTATTTGGGTCACTGGAGGTCACCCCTGACTGCTGGTTCCAACCTCCCCTCTGCAGGGGAATCCCAGGACCCTCCTACTCTGCTATTGATGGCGCCTCCCACCCCCAGAGCCTGTCACCAGCCTGGCTTTTGTCCTTGTCCTTCACTCAATACAGCTTATGGACTGAGGTGGGTAGAGAACACGGAAAAATGAGTATTTCTGAACAGCTGCACCGATGACTGAGGCTTGCTTTTTCTTTTCTTTTTTTTTTTTTTTGCTTTTTGGGTCACACCCGGCGATGCTCAGGGGTTACTCCTGGCTCTGTGCTCAGGAATTACTCCCTGGCGGTGCTCGGGGACCATATGGGATGCCAGGGATTGAACCCAGGCCGGCATAGGCCGGCCACGCAAAGGCAAACGCCCCTACCCGCTGGGCTATCGCCCCGCCCGCTTATCTTCTTTTTTTGTTGCTGGTTTTTTTTTTTTTTTTTTTTTTTTTGCTTTTTTGGGTCACACCCGGCAATGCTCAGGGGTTTCTCCTGGCTCTGCACTCAGGAATCACTCTTGGTGGTGTTCGGGAACCATATGGGATGCCGGGGATCAAACCCGGGCCGGCATGGGCCGGTCGCATACAAGGCAAATGCCCTACCCGCTGGGCCATCTCTCCGGCCCCCCATTGTTGCTGTTCTTGTTTTGGTGCCACACCAGAAATGCTCAGGGCTGACTCCTGGCTCTGTGCTCTGGGCTGACTCCTGGCTCTGTGCTCAGGGCCTCTCTCCTGGCTCTGTGCCTCAGGGCTCTCTCCTGGCTCTGTGCTCAGGGCTCACTCCTGGCTCTGTGCTCAGGGCTCACTCCTGGCTCTGTGCTCAGGGCTCACTCCTGGCTCTGCTCAGGGCTCACTCCTGACTCTGTGCTCAGAGCTCACTCCTGGCTCTGTGCTCAGGGCTCACTCCCTGGCTCTGTGCTCAGGGCTCACTCCTGGCTCTGTGCCCAGAGCTCACTCCTGGCTCTGTGCTCGGGGCTCACTCCTGACTCTGTGCTCAGGGCTGACTCCTGACTCTGTGCTCAGGGCTCACTCCTGGCTCTGTGCTCAGTGCTCTCTCCTGACTCTGTGCACTGGGCTGACTCCCAGCTTTGCGCTCAGGCTAATTCCTGCCTGCGCTCAGGACTATTCCTGGCTCTGTTCTCAAGTCACCATTTCCCTGGCACAGCTCAGGGAATGTATGGTGTGTCGCACCCCTGGGTGGGCTGCGCGGCGAGGCCTGAGAACTGCTCTCCCTTAGCCGTAGAGGGTGCATGTTCGGAACTGGGAGGCCTCTGAAGGTGGCAGGAAGCCGAGCGCCTATAGCCCCTCACAGGGCTGTAGGGTGACACAGCTGTGGTTGGCCATACAGGTCTGAGCCCCCCAAAGCCCTTAAACACAAGATGCCCCATTTACACTCTCCCCACCACATGGCCCCCTGGAGTGCAGACAGCCAAGACTCACGGAAAACCTTCCTCCATCAGGGGCCGGAGCGATAGCACAGCGGGTAGGGCATTTGCCTTGCAAGCAGCCGACCTGGGTTCGATTCCTCGGCATCCCCATATGGTCTCCCGAGCACCACTGGGAGTAAATCCTGAGTGTAGAGCCAGGAGTAACCCCCTGAGCATTGCCAGGTGTGACCCAAAAAAATAAAAACAAAAAAACTTCCTCCATCAGAGAAAGCTGCAGATGATGCTTCTCCCTGAGGAGGGTCCAGTGGCCCCAGGCTCTGCAGCCCTGTGAAGTGGCCCAGCACTTGGCCCATACCTGGACTTGCTACACTGCAGTTCTAGGACCGCTGCAGAGCATTTTAGGGCTCAGCTGTGGGCTTGGCTTAGGCCCCCACCTCAGCCCACACTGAGTCTGGCACAGCGGGCTGAGGTGCCCATTGCCTACACTAGAGCCCCCTTTCCAGAAATGTGCCATGGCCAGCACAGGTCCTGTTATAAGGGCCTAGACAACCATTATCCACTCTCCAGAGACAAAGTCCCCGTGGCCAAACTGGACTTCACAGGGGCCAAGACAACAGTCACCAGAGTCCCCGCCTCCAGAGACAAAGTCCCCGTGGGCCAAACTGGACTTCAGCTCAAGAAGGAAAGTGTTGGGGGGCAGGAGTGATACCACAGTGGGTAGGGCATTAGCCTGGCACATAGTCAACCCAGGTTCGATCCCCAGCATCCCATATGGTCCCCCCAAGCACCACCAGGAGTAATTCCTGAGTGCACAGCCAGGAGAAACCCCTGAGCATTGCCAGGTGTGACCCGAACAACAACACACAAAAAAAGGAAAGTGTTATCCAAGACATACAAGCTTAGAAACGTACCCCCAAATAAAACATCTTTTAGTACCATCTTGCCACTAAAGAAATTTAGTTTTGCTATAGGAAAGACATTTAACCTTTTTGGATTACTGTAAAATATCTTAGCAAATGAGCATGGAAGGCAATTCCTTTACTCATGGGCCAGTCATCAAAACTCTATAAGCAAACATGACCCTAATTGTCCCCATTCTGCAGGCATTTTCCACTCAAGTCAGAGATACTAGTTATGATCACTCAGCATTGCTTTTAAAGTCTTAACTGAAGGGTGGGAGGGCTGGGGAGGGAGAGAAATAAATGTTCTTGTTGGCAGAAAGTATGAATATATTTTTTCTTTTTAATTTTTTTTTTTTTTTTTTTTTGCTTTTTTGGGTCACACCCAGCGACGCTCAGTGGTTACTCCTGGCTCTGAACTCAGGAATTACTCCTGGCGATGCTCAGAGGACCATATGGGATGCCGGGGATCGAACCGGGGTCAGCTGCGCACAAGGCAAATGCCCTATCCGCTGGACTATTGCTCCAGCGCCTCTTTTAATTTTTTTTTGTATTTTTAAAAAGTTGAGGAAAAATAAATAAATGAAAATCTAAAAAAAAATTTTAAAGTCGAGGAAAGTCGACTCAAAAAATGTTCACCACAGTGTACTAATAATTTTCAAAAGTGCTAATACCAACCTAGAACTGAGCATTAAATACAGGCAAAAAGATACACATGACAACCTTTTAATGTATGTATTGTAATCCACAATGTGGAAGGGAAGGAAAGGAGAAAGAGAGAGAAAGGGAAAGAAATAAAGAACCTGCCATGGAGGCGGGCTGGGGAGGGGAGGGAATCGGGGACATTGGTGGGGGGAAATGGGGACTGGTGGAGGGATGGGTGCTGGAACACTGTATGACTGAAACCCAAATATGAACATCTTATGAACATCTTTGTAATTGTCTATCTCACAGTGGTATAATAAAATACTTTAAAAAAAGCTCACCAGGGGTACTAAACACACACACACACACACACACAC
>JAJIBD010028501.1:0-24865 GCA_021461705.1 Cryptotis parvus
AACATCTTTCTAAGTAAATTTTATTCAACAAAAACAATTTTGCTTCACATGAATTTACTTTGCTTTACATTCATTTGAATGTCTAACAAACTGTATAGGACCCTCTCTAGGGTCTTCCAGAGAGGAATCGAAAGAGCTATGCTTGGAATATCACTCCTCACTCAAGTGAGAGAAGGAATCGGAGTTCTGACCTCCGTCGCTATTCCAGAATCAGGGATGCTGTCTCGTTTGCCAAGGCATCAAAAATCAGATGGGCTGGACATGTAATGCGATTTGGAGACGACCGCTGGACTAGAGCTGTTACTGACTGGATCCCACGGGATGTCAAAAGATCACGTGGCCGCCCACCTACAAGATGGTCAGACTTCCTTGTCAAGACCCTGAAGGAACGGTTTGAGGCTCTTCATATTCCTGAATCAACCAGATGCCATTGGGCTACATTGGCATGTGATAGGGTCCAATGGAAATGTTACTGGCGCCCGCTCTAGCAAATCGATGAATAACAGGATTCAAGTGATCAAGTGATCAAGTGATGAATTTACTTGGGTTTACACTTTTTTGCCAAAGCATTTTCTCCATATAATCTTCAATGAAGTTCTAGAGACATAGAAGAGGGGTTAAGGGCATAGTCCAAAGATGCACGATTCCATCCTTGACACATGTGGTCCCCTGAGCTCCATCGAGGCCACATTGAAGACCCCCAGCACTTCTGAGTGGCTCTGGTAGCCTCCAACACTGTTGGATCCTCACATTAAACCACCAGTAGTTGGCTGAGGATTGCAGTGCACCATCCATTTTTCCTGTGCACCATTTGGGAGCTCCTTCCCCCAAATAATTTTACAGTGACAAGGCAGTGAGATGTGATATTCCAAATGATTTCCATGAACTACTTCCCACACACAGTCCAGTGAAGACCTCACTCCACAGAGGTGAGTGTGGGGGAGAAACAGTGTCAGAACTTGTCCTATCCACCTGCTGACTGGCCACCAAGGTGCTGGTGCACTCCATCTACACTTGGTGTGTCTCATCAAATCTCTTACCTTCAATAGCATCCGATCCTGCTCCCTCCAATCACACAATTCTCCAGGGGTGTGTACACAGACACATCAGAATCTCAGCTTCTCAAGGATGAGAATCAGAGGTGGTGACTGGGTGCCCTAGACCATTATTTTATTCTTTTAAAAATTGTATTTTTAATTGATAATTTTTTATCGAATCACTTGAGATGCAGAGCCAAAAGGTTATTCCTGATTGGGTTTCAGTCATACAATGTTCCAACACTCATCCCTTCACCAGTGGGTACTTCCCACCACTAATGTCCCCAATTTCCCTCCTTCCACCACTCCCATTTCTCATCCCCACTCCACCCCCACTCCAGCCTGTCTTATGACAGGCACTATTCTCTCTCTCTCTCTTTCTCTCTCTCTCTCTCAGCACTCCTTAACACTCAATTCTTGTCCACAGTGAGATGTCTAACTGTTATCATCATAGTGGTCCCTTCTCTGTCCTAACTAACCCCATCTGTTTGTGGCAAGCTTCCAACAGTGGGCCTGTCCCCTAGTCCTTGGTTCTACTGTCCTTGGACATTTGTCTCATACTATTTTTATAGCCCACAAATGAGTGCAATATGTGTCCCTCTATATCTATGTCTATGTCTGTCAATTCTTTGTCTGTCTCCTTCTGACTCATTTTGCTCAGCATGATACTCTTCATGTTCAATTTATAAGCAAATTTCATAACTTCGTTTTCCTGATGCCTGCATTGTATTCCATTATGCATTTTCTTCTTTGAATGTTTGTCCAAAACTTAATTTCAGGACCCTATCACGTGCAACTGTAGCCCAATAGCATCTGGTTGATTCAGGAATATGAAGAGCCCAAACCGTTCCTTCAGGGTCCCGACAAGGAAGTCTGACCATCTTGTAGGTGGGCAGCCATGTGATCTTTTGACATCCTGTGGGATCCAGTCGGTAACAGCTCTAATCCAGCGGTTGTCTCCAAATCGTATTACATGTCCAGCCCATCTGATTTTTGATGCCTTGGCAAACGAGACAGCATCCCTGATTCTGGAATAGCGACGGAGGTCAGAACTCCGATTCCTTCTCTCACTTGAGTGAGGAGTGATATTCCAAGCATAGCTCTTTCGATTCCTCTCTGGGAGGCTCAAATAGCATTCTCATCCTGCTTTCGTAGGGCCCAGGTCTCTGAGGCGTATGTTAATGCAGGGAGAACGGTGGAGTCAAAGAGATGTGCCCAGAGCCAGAGGTTCTTTGACCTTTTAGCTATTTCTTCGATGCCTTTGAAGGCATTCCATGCCGCTCTCTTCCTCCTGCGCAGCTCAGGTTTTAGGTCGTTCATCATGTTGAGTTCTCAACCTAGGTACACATAACTGCTGCATTCAGAGATGTTTGTTCCATTGAGAGTGAATGGGGCCTCTGGATCTAGTTCATTTTTTCATAAACATAGTTTTCTTTAGATTCAGCTGTAGACCTATCTTTCCACTTCCCTCGATCGAAGTCAGCAAGCATTTGTGCCACTTGGCTAATGTTTGGTGTTATTAGAACGATGTTTGTTATCAGCGAAGTGGAGGTGGTGTAGTTGCCAACCATCTATCTTCACTCCCATTCCTTCCCATTCTAATTGTCTCGATGATGTTCTTGAGGGTGGCGCTGAAGAGTTTTGGTGAAATGGTATCACCCTGCCTAACCCCTCTTTTGACATCAATGATCACTTCTTTGTAGAATGGTGAGATCCTGATGGTGAATCCGTAATACAGCTCATGAAGGATCTTGATGTATTGGGTTTGAACACCCTGTTTGGCTAGGGCTTCGATGACTGCTTCAGTCTCCACAGAATCAAAGGCTTTCTTTAAATCAATGAACGTGAGAGAGAGAGCGCATCTTGAACTCCCTACAAACCTCAATGAGCTTGGTTACTGTGTGGAATGGTTGATTGTGCTGAATCTTTTTTGGAAGCCAGCTTGCTCGCATGGTTGCCCCTTCATCTAATGTTCTGCCAATCCTGTTCAGGATGACTCGTGTCTATATATTTATGGACACGTGTCTATATATTTATATAGACATATGTCTATATATATAGACTCGTGTCTATGTATATAGACCCGTGTCTATATATTTATAGACACTCGTATCCATATGTTTATGTGTATATATAAAATATATATACTGCACTTGGCGGCCGCAGTTCATCAATAAATGATGTATTTAGAAGTGACTACAAGAGTATGCCACCTGCACGGCAAGCCTGGCAAGTTGCCCGTGTCGTATTTGATATGCCAAATACCAGTAACAATTATATTAGTTCATTCCCATGACCTAATATAATTGTTTGAGGCTCTTTATGTTCCTGTAGCAAGCAGGTGCCCTTGGGCTCTACTAGCATGAGACAGGACATATGGAGATATTACTAGTGCCCGCTTGAGCCAATAGATGATGAACGGGAAGATAGTGATAGTGATATATATGTATACTCACATACATGGGGCAGAGCTGCAACCGGCCTCCCTGTGCCCAGCTGACCAGGAGGCACCCAGTAGGGAAGGCGCGGTTCTAGCCTTGGCCTGCCATCCCAGCAGAGCCTCACAAGAAGTCAGAGGAAACTCCACGCCATTTTCCACATCCTGACTCCCCAGCTCACCAGAGCTCCACCCAGCAGAAGAGCTGGTCACAAGCACTGCTCTCAGTTTACCAATAAATGCACGAGATAAGAGGCGACTACAAGAGTATCCCACCTGCATGGCAGAGCCTGGAAAGCTACCTGTGTCGTATTTGATATGCCAAATACCAGTAACAATTATAGACATCATTCCCATGACCTGATGGAATGGTTTGAGGCTCTTTATGTTCCTGGAGCAAGTAGATGCCCTTGTGCTACACTAGCATGTGACAGTAACAGGGAGATGTTACTGGTGCCTGCTCAAGCAAATCAATGAATAACAGGAAGACAAGTGATACAAGGGACAAGTGATATCTCTATATCTCTATATCTCTATATCTCTAGATATCTAGATATCTATATATCTATAGATATAAATATCTGTAGATATTTAGATATTTAGATACAAGACTCTGCCCCATGTATCTGAGTCTCACATTATATAAATATCTATAGCTATATCGATATAGATATATAGATATAGAGATATAGAGATAGATATAGAGATATAGAGATATAGAGATATAGATATATAGATATCTATAGATATATAGATATTTTATAATCTATAGATATCTATATATCTATGTATCTATAGATATCTATATATCTACATATCTATATATCTATAGATATCTATAGATATCTATAGATATCTACGCGCGAGCTGGGGCTGATAGGCTGGTCTGCTGGGTGGAGGTCTGACGAAAGAGAAGTCGGATGTGGAAAATGGAGGCCCTCATGGAGTGGGGTCTGTTTTGGCTCTGCTGGGTGGAGCCAGGCTAGAACCTACCTCCCTCCGGCCTCTGTTCGGAGAGCCATAGCAACTCTGCCCCATGTCTGCGAGTCTCTGACCGGCATACCTGAGCCGGATTTAATGTTAATGGTATAATGATTTATTATACCATTGAGATATCTATATCTACTATATATCTACTATATATCTATATATCTACATATCTATATATCTATGTATCTATGTATCTATATATCTATGTATCTATGTATCTATCTATCTATATATCTATATATCTATATATCTATATATCTATATATCTATATATCTATATATCTATATATCTATGTATCTATGTATCTATATATATCTATATATCTATGTATCTATGTATCTATCTATATATATTTGAAATATATATATTTTTAAAAACAGGGTCTTGGCTATTCAAAGTTTTTTCTCTTTTGTCATCTCTGAGCTAGTGTCTATAAACGTGCTTGGAGCTTGTAATCGCTGTAACTGTCATATTTGTTTTTTGGGGTGGGGGATAATGAGGTTAGAGCCATACCCTATGCTTTGGGGGATCCTGTTGAATCCTTAAAAGTCTTATTTTTTGTTTTGGTTTTTTTTTCTTTATTTTTTTAACGTTTTATTATACCATTGTTAGATATACAATTGCAAGATGTTCATGTTTGAATTTTGGTTCTACAGTGTTCTAACACTTGTCCCTCTACCCCTGCCCATCACCAATGTCCCCACCTCTCTCCCCCTTCCCCCAGCCTGCCTCCATGGCAGGTTTTCTTTATCTCCTTTCTCTCTCTCTCTCTCTCTCTCTCTCTCTCTCTCCTTCTCACTTCCCTTTCTTACACATTGTAGATTGTAATATATTCTAGAACATGATTGGTTCCACTAGTTTGATGTACTGGGTCCGGACCACAAAAATGGTGGCTATTATGGTGAGTGAGTCTCATCCAGCTGCTTCTGAGGCCCTAGAGAGGTGATAGGCCCACTCCCAAAACCCATCTTGCCTCCTGGGAGCCTCATGGTCAGCTGAGCTAGGGGAGAGCCGGATGGCAGCTCTCCCCCATGCATCTGAGTCTCTGCATCATGGATGAGAGCCCTGAAGTAGTTCATGGGTGGGGCCACCAGGTCTCTGGGATGGGTCAGAGAGGGGAAGGGGTACCCCAGCTCCATCTCCAGGAATGCCCGGTGACTTCCGCCTTGAGAGCCGCCTACCTGGGCTCGAACTTAGCTGCTCTGAGCTGGTCTTGAGATCAGCATCTCTCTTGCATGGGTTCGGATGAGCTGTGGGTCTGGACCGTGAAAATGGTGGCTATTATGGTGAGAGAGTCGCATACTGCTGCTTCTGAGGCCCTACAGAGGTGATGGGCCCACTCCCAAAAAACATCTTGTCTCCTGGGAGCCTCATGGTCAGCTGAGCTAGGGAGAGCCTGATGGCAGTTCTGCCCCATGTATCTGAGTCTCTCATCTTTCTATCTCTATTTCTGTTTCTGTATTTCTCTTTCTTCTCGTACACCTTGTGACTTGCCTTACAGTTTATGATGCAATTATCTATGAGTATATTCAGTAGTGATTTCTAATGTGACATTATAGTTCCTCATTCCCCATCAACCTCCCCAGTTTGTTAAAACTACAATGATTATTATGGTGTACAGGTGTGAAAGATCCTGGGAAGGGCCTGGTCCTAGCCTCCTTTGTTATCTATCTCTCTTGTGAGGCTGCACACTGTTCTTCCTATGTCAGTCCATCCACCATCCAGGGCCCACAGGGCAGAGCCCTGGGGGGTGTAGGCAAGCCTATCTCCTGTCTGCCACCTGCCAATGCAGCTGAGCACCACAGCCACACCTGCAACACCTCGAGGGGCAGGTGGCCCACAAGTCTTCTTTAAGTTACTTTCACTTACCCTTGCTCACATATGCTCTTTAGAAGACTAACACAACAACACACAAGCACACGGTTATTGACATGAATATTTGCTAGGTTTGATGTGAATATTTGATAAGTCAGGACTTCTGTTTTTAAATTTGTGACTGCACTCAGTGGTGCTCTGGGATTACTCCTGGGTCTGTGCTCAAGGATCCCCCTGGCAGTGCTTGGAACCATACGGGGTGTTGGGCTGAGCGTGACGCAAGTGCCTTGCCCCCTGTGCTGTCTCCGGCTTCCCCTGCTTCCTTTTGATATGATCCTAGTCCTGTTGCAGACGCATAAGCCATTCTTGTTTACACATTTTATGCCTTGGAACTAGAATTAGTCATTTCTCCCCAAGAATCCCTGAAGTAAATAACTTTTGACTCTGCATGTTTATTGGTAGACCTTTGTTTTAGGATTTATTGGTGAACAAAATCAGAAAACACATAAAGTCCAGTTCAGATTAGGACTACAGACTGTTTTGTTTAATTTCATTAATCCCTGAGGAATACATAATCATTTCATTTTTTCTTGCAATCACTCACAACTTAATCCATAGCAATGCCAGCATTAACAACAATGGTGTGATTACTGAAAACGTTTTAGGCATTTTGCAATATTTTTGGCATATTCCACAAAGGATCCACAGAAGTAGAATTATTAACTATATTTTAAAGTAGTTTGTATTCTTTATCCCAACTCAGAATCCATAATTTCTGCTTCACAAAGTCATTTGAAATTGCTCTTCCTGTTGTACTATGTCATTAATTCAAAGTCACACACCTCAGCACCTTCATTTGTAGTTATTCCTGTCTATCCCTAAATACGTCAAAGAGGGCAGAAGAGATAGTACAGCGGGAAGGCACTTGCCTTGCACATGGCTGTCCAAGGTTCAATCCGGCTCCCGATAGAGTTCCCCTGAGCCTGCCAGGAGTGATCCCTGAGCACAGAACCAGGATTAAGTCCTGAGAACAGCTGTGCTGTGCACCCCCCCAAATGAAACCAATTTGTAAGAAGAGTTACATGTTCCCAAGGACAAATACATAGAACAAAATATATTTACAAAGGCTCAGATTTTATTTTTATTTCATGTATTCTGATTCCTCAATCTCATATTAATAGCATCATTTAAAAAATGTCTTGGTTTGGGGCCGGAGCGATAGCCCAGTGGGTACGGCGTTTGTCTTGCATGCGGCCGGCCTGTGCCGGCCCAGGTTCGATCCCCGGCATCCCATATGGTCCCCGAGCACTGCCAGGAGTAATTCCTAAGTGCAGAGCCAGGAGTAACCCCTGAGCGTCGCCGGGTGTGACCCAAAAAAGCAAAAAAAAAAAAAAAGTCTTGGTTTGGGCCAGAAAGAGTCAGGTACTAAGGTTCTTAGCTTGCCTACAGTTGACTCCAGTTGAAACCCCAGCACCCACCACATGTGGTCCCTCAAGCACATTTTGGAGTAAGTACAGAGCCAGGAAGAAATCCATATTTTTAAAAAACCATTCACTTCATGTCAACACTCTGGAAGTAGCATGGTGAGTAGAACTTTGAGCAGTGAACAGTAGTGTTAAAATCATCGTAATGGAGATATTTTGATTTGAAAAATACTTGAGCAGACAGAGAAATAGTACAGCAGCTAAGCAGGTGCCTCGAAGGCAGCCAACTCAGTTCAATCCCTGGCACCCCATATTGTCTCCTGAGCTCTGCTAGGTGTGGAAAAAATTAAAAAGAAATAAAACAAAAGAATATTAAACTCCTGAAGTTTTTCCTGAATACAAGAGGAATCTGAACTTGTTACTGAATCTGCCTGGCTTCTACATTTTCCTATGAAACTATGAAATGAATTTTAAGTTTGAGCTCTGGGTATTTTAGTTGGTGCTTATATTATTTAGTACTTACATGTTTTGTGCTTATATATCTTAAACTTAGTAATGTGTAAGTTTACACATCCTGGAAATGTATAATGCTTCTGCAAATAAAGAATTCAAACCTGTGTGTACATTCGGAAGAGGGAAACAATATCATCATCAACCACAAATAATACAATCTACAGAAAATACTGGAGACAATGCATTAGTTATAATTAACAAAGGAACATAACGGTCTCTGAGTATATTAGTAAGCAAACATCAGTGGTTATTTTATACTTATACACTAATGTTGGGAACATTTAAAGTTAGGCGCTAGAGAAATAGAACAGCGGATAAAGTGTTTGCCTTGTACAAGACCAATCTGGATTCAAACCCTGGCATCATGTGATCCTCCGAGGGCCACCAAGAGTGATTCTTGAGCACCTAGCCATGAGTAATCCAACCCCCCAATCAATATAAATAAAGTTAACAAGCATAATCTCAATAAACTAAAAATTCTAGCTAATTCTATGCACCACCAATAATGAGACTGCCTCGTGACCCTTTCGCCTCGCAGAGTGGTGCAATGCTAGAGTTAGACAGTAGAGAGCACTCGCGAGGCTTGGAGCGCTTCCCGTGCAGAGAGTCGCGGGGAGCAGCATTGGCACCAAGTGACGTCCACGTTCCTACCAGTTAAAATTACCTCCCAAATAAACTTTAATACTTTAATATGCCTTTATATAGGTGAAGGAATACACATGATAACCTTTCAATATCTGTATTGCAAACCAGAATGCCCAAAAGGAGAGAAGAGGAGGGAAACTTGGGACATAGGTGGTGGAATATGTGCTCTGGTGAAGGGACGGATGTTGGAACGTTGTATGACTGAAAGTCATGAGCAGACTCATCTGTGATTCAATTTAAAAAACAAAAAAATAAAATTATTTTTCTAGAGAATTAAAAGCTGCCGTGTTGTATAGGTTTCTAAAATGGTTGATATATATTTAAATGACTCAATATAGACATATTTAAATCACGTTAAATAAAATGCTAAATAAATGTTTAAAACTCAATTATATAACTAGAAGCAAAATATCATTGCCTAGATGATCGTGGTTACTAATAAGTAAATAGATAAAGTTAACATCAACAGATGTATATTATCTTAACGTTTAGAAATCTGGACTGTTCATATATAGGTTTGAATCAATAAATGGTGGGAAGAGGCCAGTGTGCTAGATGAAGAATTTAGAATAATTTCCCTAGCAATTCCCCTCTCAGGAATTATAATGCTGTAATTTCTCTTGCTGGGGAAGCACCTTTGCAGGGGCAGAGATCTGGGGACGCAGCCCCATCTCTAGGTGTGTCAGAAGCAGGTGCTCTGGAGAGGATGGACAGAGAACAGGCGCAGGTGCTTACACACTCGCCACATACACACACAGCCACACACACACACCACATACACACATACCCCCCACACATACACACAATACACACACACCCCACAGACACACACCCACCCCACATACACACCCACACACCCACATATATACATATCCACACACACAGATACATGCACATACACACATATACACACACCGGTCAAATAAGGAGAAGCTATCCAGGCTCAATGGAAAGCCCCTCACCCAAAGCCTGCCCAGGGCTTCTTAGCACCAGCTGGTGCCAGGGACAAGGAGCATCTGAGGGCGGCCCAGTGACACTTCAAGGAGGCAGAGACAGACTGAGGCACCCAAAGAATGACATTAGGCAGTAAGCAAAGACCAGCTGTGTCAAATGTGGCGATAAAAGTATATCCCGGATCAAAGCACATGGGTGTGTTCTCACAGAGGTGGGAGGTGAGCCACAGAAAGATGGTTGGGGGACGGGTTCTCAACTGCCGGCCAAGTCAAATGATTCCACGGTGAAAAGGCATTTGAATACATGGGAAGTGAATGTCAAAGCATACTATGGAATTTTTTTTTTGGTCAAATCCTTCACACTGATTGTAAATAACATAAAGAGGGAGGAAATGAATACGACTCAAGTCTTATGAAGAAAAGAGGTGGCAATTATTTTCTTATGAAGAAAACTACCCCCCCGCCCCAAATACCAAGTCTGGTTTTATTTCTGTTTTTAATGAGAAGGAACTAAATGATTTTCTTTGTCATGTACTTTATTTTTTTCTTTCTCTCTTCCTCTCTTCCTTCCTTCCTTCCTTCCTTCCTTCCTTCCTTCCTTCCTTTCTTTCTTTCTTTCTTTTGTTTTCATTCATTCTTTCTTTTTTTAAATTTTTTATTATACCACCGTGAGACATACAATTACAAAGGTGTTCATAATTGGTTCTTGTTAGTACAGTATACCAGCACCCATCCCTCCACCAGTGCCCCATTTCCACCACCAATGTACCCCACCCCCTCCCGCCCACCCCCAGGCTGCCTCAACAGCAGGTGCCACAGTATCCTCTCTTTCTCTCTCTGCCTCTCTCTCTCTCTGTCTCTGTATCTCGCTCCCTCTTCTTTTTACACATTGTGGCTAGCCCTGCAGATATTTAGAGTTTATCACTTAAGTCTCTTTGTGTATATTCAATGGTGAGTTTTAATATGCCATTATCATTTCACACATTTAGTAAAACACTGGTATCTATTTATATCCTATTAATGAATGCAGTCATTCTATATCTGTCCTTTTCCTTCTGACTAATTTTACTCAGCATGATAGTCTCCATGTCCATCCATTTGCAGGTAAATTTCATAATTTCATCTTTTCTGACAGCTGCATAGTATTCCATAGTGTAGATGAACCACAGTTTCTTTACCAGTCCTCTGTTCTCGGGCATTTAGGTTGTTTCCAGATTCTAGCTATAGTGAATAGCGCAGAGATGAATAAAGAAGTACAGATAGTGTTTCTGCTATGTGTTTTTTGGTCTCTTGGGTATATTCCCAGGAGTGCTATTGCTGGATCAAATGGGAACTCAATATCTAGTTTTCGGAGGAATGCCCATATTGTTTTCCAAAAGGGCTGGACCAGTCAACATTCCCACCAACAATAAATGAGAGTCCCTTTTTTCCCCACATCCACACCAGCACCGGTTGTTCTTACTGTTTTGGATGTGTGCCAGTCTCTGTGGTGTGAGATGGTACCTCATTGTTGTTTTGATTTGCATCTTCCTGATGATTAAAGATGAAGAGCACTTTTCATATGCCTTTTGGCCATTCGAATTTCTTCTTTTTTGGAAGCTTCTGTTCATTTCTTCTCCCCCATTTTTTGATGGGGTTGGCTGTTTTTTTCTTGTGGAGTGCTACCAGTGCCTGATATATCCTGGATATTAACCCCTTGTCAGATGGGTATTGGGTGAATAACCTTTCCCACTCTGTGGATTGTCTTTATATCTTGGTCACCATTTCTTTTGAGGTGCAGAAGCTTTTCAATTTTATATAATCCCATTTGTTTATCTTTACTTCCATTTGCTTGGTCAGTGGTGTGTCGTATTTAAAGATACTTTTAGTTTCGATGTCATAGAGCGTTTCTCCTATGTTTTCTTCGATGTACCTTATAGATTCATGTCTGATGTTGAGATCTGTAATCCATTTTGATCTGACTTTTGTGCATGGCATTAGAAGGAGGTCTAAGTTCATTTTTTTACACGTAGCTGCCCAGTTTTCCCAGCACCAATGGGGGAAAAACTGAAAACCTTCCCCTTAAGATCAGGGACAAGACAAGGCTGCCCACTCTCACCACTTCTATTCAATATAGTACTGGAAGTACTTGCCATAGCAATCAGGGAAGAAAAAAGACATTAAGGGCATCCGGATAGGAAGGGAAGAAGCCAAGTTATCACTATTTGCAGATGACATGATATTATACTTGGAAAACCTGAAACTCTCTACCAAGTGGCTCCTAGAAATACATTCCTATAGCAGAGTGGCAGGGTACAAAATCGATACCCAAAAGTCAATGGCCTTCCTATATGCAAACAGAGAAAGAGAAGAAAGGAACATTAAGGAAACTATCCCATTCACAATTGTGCCAGAAAATCAAATACCTAGAAATCAGTTTGACAAAGAATGTAAAGGATCTCTACAAAGAAAACTACAAAACGTTACTTCAGGAAATAAAAGAAGACCTGAGGAAATGGAAACATATTCCCTGCTCATGGATCGGAAGGATTAACATTATCAAAATGGTAATACTCCCTAGAGCTTTATACAGATTCAATGCGGTCCCTATAAAGATACCCATGATGTTCTTCAAAGAAATTGAACAAACACTCCTGAAATTTGTATGGAATAATAAAACCCCACGAATAGCTAAAGCAATCCTTGGAAAAAAGAAGATGGGAGGTATCACTTTCCACAACCTCAAGCTCTACTACAGAGCAGTTGTCATTAAGACAGTGTGGTATTGGTATAGAGACAGACCCGTAGACCTATGGAATAGAACTGAATATCCTGAAACACACTCTCAAATATACAACCACTTAATCTTCGATAAAGGAGCAAAAAATATTAAGTGGAGCAAAGAAAACCTCTTTCTTTCTTTCCTTTTTTCTTTCTTTTTTTCTTTCTTTCTTTCTTTCTTTCTTTCTTTCTTTCTTTCTTTCTTTCTTTCTTTCTTCCTTCTTTCTTTCTTTCTTTCTTCTCTTCTTTCTTTTCTTTCTTTCTTTCTTTCTTTCTTTCTTTCTTTCTTTCTTTCTTTCTTTCTTTCTTTCTTTCTTTCTTTCTTTTCTTTCTTTCTTTCTTTCTTTCTTTCTTTCTTTTCTTTCTTTCTTTCTTTCTTTTTTCTTTCTTTTCTTTCTTTCTTTCTTTCTTTCTTTCTTTCTTTCTTTCTTTCTTTCCTTCTTTCTCTCTTTCCTCTCTTCCTTCCCTCCCTCCCTCCCTCCCTCCCCCTCCCTCCCTCCTTCCTTCTCTTCCTTCCTCCTTTCTCTCCCTCTCTCCCTCCCTCCCCCTCTCTCGCTCTCTTTTTTTTCCTGCCATTGCCACTGTGCATCCTCCTGGCTCTACACTCATGGGTCACTCCCAATGGGGCTCAGGGGACTATATAGGATGCTAGGGATTAAACCAGGGTCGACTTCATGCAAGGCAAATGCTTTACCCACTGTACTATCTTCCAGTCCCATATTTAAGTAATTGCACATATTAATCAATTTTTTATATTTTATGTTACTCCATTATTAAAAACTTGAAAATTCTTAGCCACACTAGTGTTCAAATGATTAAAAATGCAAAAACATTAATTGGAAGAGCAGAGAGTAAAGTTCAATCTCTATGCATAGATAATCATGGGCCGGTGATTCAATAGAAAATACTTTTTTAGAGAAAAAAAGCAATCATGGGCAAGGAAGTAGACACCTGCAGTTAGCTCACTAAGAAGAATCTAGAGGGGGCAGGAGCACTGGGGACCCAGGAGCAGAGCCCATGGCAGAAAGAGCTGAGGAGGTAGGAGCCAGGGGGCACCCACTTCCTTGGTTCCATCTGGCCAGGGGCTCTGCTCCTGGGTCCCCAGTGCTCCTGCCTCTGGAATCAGTGATTCATGGCATACGCCAGGAGCTTTTGTTGGTCAAGACTTTTCTCAACCTGAAAAATTGTCTTCAAAATACGATCAGCATTGTGGCTTTTTTTATTTGTTTTGGGGCTATACCTGGCAATGCTTAGGGCTTACTCCTAGACTGTGCTCAGGGATCACACTTGACAGTGCTCAGGAGACCTATGAAATTCCTATGGGAATTGAACCAGATTGATCACATGCAAGGAAAACTCCCCTCCCCGCTGTGCTATTGCTCTAGCCCTGTGGGGTTTTTTTTTTTAACAAACTGGAAAAACAGGACCAGGAGTCAGCCCTGGGTGGCCCCTAAGACAAAACAGCAAAACAAAACAAACAAAACTGAAAACAAATTAACAATTTAATGTCAAAAATAAAATGTGGACAAGTGAGCCAAGGTACAAAATATGTGTCTGAGGTGAAATGAACCATCATTCAAAAATTAACCCCGGACCGCCCACCACACTAGCACCATTATGTC
Organism: Cryptotis parvus; assembly: GCA_021461705.1. NCBI lineage: Eukaryota > Metazoa > Chordata > Mammalia > Eulipotyphla > Soricidae > Cryptotis > Cryptotis parvus. Next base: position 14,198 of record JAJIBD010028501.1, read on the forward strand.
CGGACGGGAAAATGCCCCACCACCAGAACAGTTCAGCCGTCGCCGGGAAGGCCACTAGGGTGTGAAACAAGTGTTTTTGACACGATCCGGACAGAGGGTTTTGAAGGGAGATAACAGGAAGAGATGACAAAGCCCACCGGGGATTCGGGAGGGGAGGGGACGACGGAGGGAGGTCGGTGGAGGGGCTGTGAACCCTGTGGAGCAGGACTCTACAGAGCATCCTTCAATAAAAAAAGAAAAAGGTGGAAAAAATAAAAATATCGCAGGGCTAGCCACAATTAAAGAAAGGAGAGATGAAAAGAAGGGCACGGCATTAAACAGCCTGGGGTAGGGAGGGGGTGGGGTACATTGTGTGAAATGGGGACTGGTGGAGGGATGGGTCTGGAAACGATTACCAAGAACCAATGCACCTTTGTAATTGTATGTCTCACGGTGGATAATAAAGAATTAAAAAAAAAAAGAAAAATAGTGTCACATTATGGGCTTAAGAAGAAAAAATTATCAAGACTTCGATCCCCAAGGCCAGGAAGAGTGAGCAGAGTTCATCTGAAAACCCCCTAATACAGGCAATTCAGGCCTGATTTCAAAACTATCTTTGGCAACGTCTCCCTAAAAGTAGTGTGTGTGTGGGGGAATTTTGATTCTGCCCTTCGACAAAACATAGCCAAGCATGCTAAAGATATAAGAACCAGAAACATGCTGAGTATATTAGTAGCAGGCCCAGGGCATCAACAAAAGCTTTAATAATAAAAAAAAATGTGATCATCCAAAAAAAAAAAATTAACTCTCCGATACAATACTAAACACAGGGTACTGAAATCTCAGTGAGGTAATGAGGATCAACTTAAGAGATGGAAAAATCTGGATTCTAAAGAACTTACATGCTACCCCCCTATGTCCTCAATTTGGAAATCCATTTTGCTTGAGGTCTTTTTATTTAATTAAAAATTTATTTTTATTAAAACACTAATTTACAAAGTTGTTCATTATACATTTGTTTCAAGCATGTGGAGTTGCAACACGACCTTTGTGACCTTCCCTCCACCAATATCCCCACTTTCCCTCCCAATCCCAACTTACCCCCTTTGGCACATAACAAATTTACTTTATATTGCTTATTCCAAGAACTGACAAATAGAATGATCAGAAAATAAATCAGTCAGAGCCAGTTAGTGATTAATCTATCACTGACCTATGTAAATAATAAAATTAAAACCAGTTTAATACAATATAATGAAATGTCTATGCCCATGTACATTTATATATATTTCAACTCTGGAATCTAAAGTATATTACATTGAATTTTATTTTATACTTGGATCTTGCTATGGTAATAATTGTGTCTCATTAATGACAATTAATGACAATTAAAGCAATTGTGTTAATATATTGTGGAGTTTACATGGAATAGGTAAGCCTACATATGTACATTTTCCCCTTAAACTATATATATAAGCACATGGTTTACAAAGTTGTTCACGATGATTTATTACAGACATTCAATATTCCAACATGAGGTCATGTTTAAACGTTGATTATCTGAAAACTTTCATGCAGATTTACGTAGGGAATACTGTCAAAATCGCAGTAATCCAATGAATTATTAATGACCTATTAGATATACCATTAATAGCAAATGTTAGTAGGGAATATGTCAAAATAGCATTAGTCTAATAAATGGTTAATGATTTATTAAATATATTATTAATGGCTAAAACTTTTTAGGGAATACATCAAATAATATTAATTTTGATTAATATTATTAATAATTTTATTAATATCACCACTGATTTATTAGATATATTACTCATGTCTAAAATTCTATAGGGAATAGTCAAAATATTATTAATCTAGTAAATGATCAATGATCTATTCATTTCATCTATTAATGACAAACGTCTCATGGGACTCTGGTTTTGAGTCATGAACTTTGCAGCATGCTTCAAAAGCTCACCTAAGGGCCCTTTTCTCTGCATGTCCTTCACGCTTTATTTCATCCAATAAACATCTGTCCTGTCTAGACACCCAGGAGCTGTTTATGGAAGGGACTGACCCACCCACCTCCCTGCAGCTCAAAATGAGGAGCAGAGAGAGAAAATAAACAAGCGCCTTCCGGCTGAGGGTCTGGGGAGGCCAGGCCTGGCCAGGAGAGAAGGCAGCTCAGTATGCCCCCTTAACAGGAAGGAACTAAGGGGCCTCCCAAATACACCCACCAACCCTTCCTGCTTTTCACCAGGCCCAAACACAGGGAATGCTTGGGTTTTTTTTTTTTTTTTTGTCAAACAAAAGTGCCTGGAAAATGCCACTGTTTCCAGAACTTCTCTACAGCTTCCGGTGCATGTATTCCTGCCCCCGGGGTTCTGAGGGACTTGGGATGAGAGCCTTGGGGAGGCACTGTAGCCACAGGGGGCCCACTTCCACTGCTCAGGGTCCCCTCAGCCTCCTGGAGGGACAGTGAGACCCGCACCCCACGTGTCCCTGGCCAACACCCCCTATTCCCCTCCCTCACTCCTGCTGTGCGGGTCCAAGCAGAGTCACTGTGTTGTTAGTAGAAGCCTCAGAGAAGAGCTGGTCACATGGTGTTGCTGGGCCCAGACAGGCATGAGGGCACCTGTCCTCCTCCCTTCCACCACATGACAACAGCCACCGTTACTCTGGGGACAAGCAGAGTTCTAGAAGAGTCAGTGCTGCCCCTTGGGGGGGGGAGGAAGGGATGCCTGCCCTGCCCCATCCAACAGTGCCTGTCTATGTCACCTTCTCTCTAATGACACTCCTATACGGTCACCTCCTCTACTGTCACTCCTCTTCACTGTTACTCCTCTCTACTATCACTCCTCTACTGTCACCTTCTTTACTGTCACTTTCTCTCTACCATCACCTCTACCATCACCTCCTCTCTACCATCACCTTCTCTCTACTGTCACTCCTCTCTACTGTCACTCTTCTACTGTCACCTCCTCCTATCACCTCCTTTCTACTGTCAATCTCTACTAACACCTCCTCTACTATCACCTCCTATACTGTCACCTCCTTACTGTCACGTCCTATCTATCGTTCCTACCCTGCCCTATTTCAGGCTCCCCTTCCCTGACCCCCTGACTCTGCTCCAGGCACCCACAGTCAATGCAGCCTCTTCAATGTCTGTCTAAGAAGAGCTGGTGCCCCAGGACCGGGGACACTGCAGGACAGCGGTTCAGGAAGCCACATCCAGGAATGACATTGAAGGCATTCATGGCCTCTGTGAGCTCAGGGACCACAGAGCTTCTCCTAAAAGCCTGGCTGCCCCTCCCAACTTTCCCCTTCTGACTACTCCTCCTGGTTGCACCTCCTGACTGTCTGTCCTGGCTGTCCCCTCCTGACTGTCATCTCTGGCTGTCCCTTCCCTACTGTCTGTTCTGGCTGTCCCCTCCAGCTGCCATATATGATTGTGCCCTCCACTGTCCTTTCCCGATTATCATCTCTGTCATCTCTGAATGTCATCTCTGACTGCCATCCCTGGCCGTATTTCAAAGCCCTGCAGTGCACAGGTTGTTTCTGTCTTTTGATAAACCCTCTGTGATTGGGAGCAGGTGCTGAGTAATGGAATCGCTGAGTTGTGCCTTGTACAGGAGTCAGGAGGGGAAACAGCCTGAATGTGAGACCACCATTGACCAGATCATGGACTTCTCAGCAAGGTAGTTTCCCCTTGGCAGACAGAACCAAAGCCCAGTGGAGCTTTTTTTGGGACTGCATTTCTTTTCTTCACAGCAGGAAAACAAATGACAATTCACTTACACTCATGGCTCTTCCTGACATTTCCCCAGTTCTGGGGTATTAACAATCGGAATGGAATAGAATGCACAGCCATGCAAATGGAAACTATAGTTTTCCACTGGGTCAGCATGAGATCATCCTGAGGAAGAATTTCAGACTGGAGCAATTTCTCACCTACCCCTCTGCCCCCGTGGCCTCTATGCTCTTTGGGCGTTGCTCGTTCAACCATAAACACCCTTTAGCTTCCATGAATCATGTAGAAAAGTGGGTAAAGAGAACTATGGGACTTCCACAGCAAGCTTGGAAGGACTTTTGCAGAATTGGGGGTGGCAATGTGGCACTGACTGCAAACAGCCCTTCCTTGGACAGACGCACACGGCACTTGGGGAACGAAAAGGAAACCCATGATCGCCCCACAACCCGTTTCTTAATGAAGTCATGTCTGTAGGGTACCGCAGACGGTCCATAGCCTTTGGTGGCCACGCTTCCCTCAGGCAGTAGGAGGTGAGTAAATGTGTTGCCTCATTTTATGGCCAGTTTAAACTGGTTCTTCTCCCCAAGACTGCCTCAGTTTGGCACGAATTAAGGCTGCAACCAAACTCCAGGGAAACTAGTTGTTAGATCTTGGGGTCTAACTTGAACTCCGGAAGTCGCCATTCCTCACATTGACCCTGTGTTTAAAGTCTTGAAAATGGCTCTTCCCAAGTGTCTGATTGGTTATTGATTCGTCTTGGAGGATGAAGGAATCACAGTTTCCTCTTAGGAGGAGAAGTTGGCCAATAGGCTGACCAGACGTGGATCAGCAGCCATGCAGGTGAACTGCAAGCAGAGTGAAACAGAATAAACGTTTGGAACAGAGCCATGCACAAAGGGCTGAGTGCAGGCTTATATGTGGGAGCCCTGAATGGTTGGATCCCAGGCATCATGTGATCCTCTAAACCCTGTGGGATTGACCCCCCAGCACAGAACTACAGGAACTACTGAGCACTGCCGGGTGTGGCCCCTCCTTGGCCTCCAGCACTTACCCCAGGTCATATTGACTGAGAATCACATTCCAGGGGCTCTTTGAAGCAGCACTTAAGTCCAGGTAAAGTTAGTGGGAGAGGAAAGATAGGTTTGGGGCTCCATTCCCCAGGGGCGGTGCTGATCTCAGGTGATACTGTACTTAGCTTTAGGAAACAAAACAAGATCAATCCAGAACCTTCCAGTAGGTTGAGTCATCATCTTTCTATTTCAGGGGAGACAGAGTTGCACCCAAAATCTGGCTGACCTCAAGCTGATATTTCTCACGGACACAAAAAGCTAATTGTGGACTGAGGTCTCAAACCAGGGTACAAATAAATGCAGTCATTCTATGTCTCTCTCTTTCCTTCTAATTTCACTCAACATGATCCTTTCCATGTCCATCCATTTATAGGCAAATTTCATAACTTCATTTTTCCTAACAGCTGCATAGTATTCCATTGTGTAGATGTACCACAGTTTCTTTATCCAGTCATCAGTTCTCGGGCATACTGATTGTTTCCAGGTTCTGGCTACTGTGAATAGTGCTGCTATGAAAATAAAAGTGCGGATTGTGTTTCCGCTGTGTGTTTTGGCCTCCCAGGGTATATTCCCAGGAGTGGTATGGCTGGGTCAAAAGAGAGCTCAATTTCTAGTCTTTGGAGGAATGTCCATATTGTTTTCAGAAAGGTTGTACAAGTCGACATTCCCACCAACAATGTATGAGAGTCCCCCCCTTTCCCCGATCCACGCCAACACTTGTTGCTTTTACCCTTTTGAATATGGGGCCAGTCTCTGTGGTGTGAAGTGATATCTCATTGTTGTTTTGATTTGCATCTCTCTGATGATTAGTGATGATGAGCATTTTTTCATATGCCTTTTGGCCATTCAAATTTCTTCCTTGTCAAAGTTTCTGTTCATCTCTTCTCCCCATTTTTTTATGTGGTTGGATGTTTTCTTCTTATATAGCTGTACCAGTGCCTGATATATCCTGAATATTAACCCCTTATCAGATGGGTATTGGGCTGAATATTCTTACCCATTCTGTGGACTGTCTTTCTATCTTGGTCACTGTTTCTTTCAAGGTGCAGAAGCTCTTTAGTTTCATGTAGTCCCATATGTTTATCTCTTTCTTCTAGTTGCTTTGTTAATGGTGTTTCACCTTTGAAGATGTCTTTAGCTTCAATATCGTGGAGGGTTTTTCCTATATTTTCTTCAATGTATTTTATGGATTCGGGTCTGATATTGAGATCTTTAATCCATTTTTATCTGATTTTTGTGCAAAAGTGTTAGACACAGGTCCAAATTCATTTTTTTACATGTAGCTGTCCAGTTTTCCCAGCACCACTTGTTGAAGAAGCTTTCCCTTACTCCAGTTTGGACTCTTTGCACCTTTATCAAAGATTATCTGATCATGTCTTTGAGGGTGGGTGTCAGGATACTCAACTCTATTCCATAGATCCACAGGCCTGTTTTTATTCCAGTACCACGCTGTTTTAATTACTGCTGCTTTGTAGTACAGTTTGAGCTTGGGAAAGGTGATGCCTCCCATCTTCTTTCCGAGGATTGCTTCAGCTATCCGTGGGGGTTTATTATTCCATACGAATTTCAGGAGTGTTTGGTCAATTTCTTTAAAGAATGTCATGGGTATCCTTATAGGAACCACATTGAATCTGTACAAAGTTCTAGGGCGTATTGCCATATTGACAATGTTAATACTCCCCATTCATGAGCAGGGAATGTGTTTCCATTTCCTCGTGTCCTCTTTTATTTCTTGAAGCAGTGTCTTGTAGTTCTCTCTTTGTATAGGTCCTTTACACACTTGGTTGCTGATTCCTAGGTATTTGATTTTCTGTGCCACAATTGTGAATGGAATCATTTCTTTTTTTTTTTTATTTCTCATGTAAGTTTTATTCTTTTTTCCCTCTGAAACATTTTCCTCCCTCACCTTTCAGGCTTTCATAGGATATTTTTTTTTTTTTAAGTATTTTATTATACCACCGTGAGATATACAAATAAAAAAGATATACAATTAAAAGTTCATGTTTGGGTTTTGGTCATACAGTGTTTCAGCACCCGTCCCTCCACCAGTGCCCATCTCCCATACAAATAAAAAGATATACAATTAAAAAAGTTCATGTTTGGGTTTTGGTCATACAGTGTTTCAGCACCCGTCCCCTCCACCAGTGCCCATCTCCCACCAACAACATCCCCGGTTCCCTCCCCCCTTCCCCCAGCCCTCTCCATGGCAGGTTCTTTATTTCTTTGCCTTTCTCTCTCTTTCTCTTTTCCTTCCCTTCCAGACTATGGATTACAGAACATACATTAAAAAGGTTGTCATGTGAATCCTTTTGCCTCTATTTCATGCTCAGTTCTAGGTTGGCATTAGTACCCTCGACTATTATTAGCACCCTGTTCCATTTTCTGTCTTTCCTAAACTCTGACTCCCACACGTTTGTGATAATTTCCACCTTTGACAAGACCTCCTGATATATGTTTCACTTGACCTTGGATATTGGTATCATAATATGTACATATATATTTATGCCATGCAAATAAATGCAGTCATTCTGTATCTGTCTCTCTCCTTCTGGCAATTTCGCTCAACATAATCTTCTCCATGTCCATCCATTTATAGGCAAATTTTATAACTTCATTTTTTCCTAACAGCTGCATAATATTCCATTGTGTAGATGTACCAAAGCTTCTTTATCCAGTCATCGATTTTCGGGCACTCTGGTTGCTTCCAGATTCTGGCTATTGTGAATAATGCTGCTATGAACATAAAAGTAGGGATGGTGTTTCCGCATGTATTTTTGGTTTCCCAGAGTAGATTCCCAGGGAGTGGTATGGCTGGGTCAAAATGGGAGTTCAATTTCTAGTCTTTGGAGGAAAGTCCATGTTGTTTTCCAGAAAGGCTGTACCAGCCGGCATTCCCACCAACAATGGATGAGTGTCCCCTTTTCCCCACATCCACGCCAGCACTTGTTGATCTTGCTCTTTTGAATATGTGCCAATCTCTGTGGTGTAAAGTGGTATCTCATTGTTGTTTTGATTTGCATCTCTCTGATGATTAGTGATGATGAGCATTTTTTCATATGTTTTTTGGCCATTCGAATTTCTTCCTTGCTGAAGTTTCTGTTCATTTTTTCTCCCCATTTTTTTGATGGGGTTGTTTGTTTTCTTCTTGTAAAGTTCTACCAGTGCCTGATATATCCTGGATATTAACCCCTTATCAGATGGGTATTGGGTGAATATTCTTTCCCATTCTGTGGACTGCTTTTGTATCTTAGTCACTGTTTCTTTTGAGGTGCAGAAGCTTTTTAGTTTCATGTAGGCCCATATGTTTATCTTTTCTTCTAGTTGTTTTGTTAGTGATGTTTCACCTTTGAAGATGCCTTTAGCTTCAATGTCGTGGAGGGTTTTTCCTATATTTTCTTCAATGTACTTTATGGATTCAAGTCTGATATTGAGATCTTTAATCCATTTTGATCTGATTTTAGTGCATGGTGTTAGACACAGGTCCAAATTCAGTTTTTTTTTACATATTGCTGCCCAGTTTTCCCAACACCACTTGTTGAAGAGGCTTTCCTTACTCCATTTTGGACTCGTTGCACCTTTATCAAAGATTAAATGATCATGTGTTTGAGGTTGGGTGTCAGGATACTCAATTCTATTCCATAGGTCCACAGGTCTGTTTTTATTCCAATACCATGCTGTTTTAATTCCTACTGCCTTGTAGTACAGTTTGAAGTTGGGAAAGGTGATGCCTCCCATCTTCTTTTTCCCGAGGATTGCTTTAGCTATCCTTGGGGGGTTTATTGTTCCATACAAATTTCAGGAGCGTTCGGTCAATTTCTTTGAAGAATGTCATCGGTATCCTCATAGGGACTGCATTGAATCTGTACAGAGCTCTAGGGAGTATTACCATTTTGACAATGTTGATTCTCCCCATCCATGAACAGGGAACGTGTTTCCATTTCCTTGTGTCCTCTTTTATCTCTTGGAGCAGTGTCTTGTAGTTTTCTTTGTACAGGTCCTTTACATACTTGGGTAAGTTGATTCCTAGGTATTTGATTTTCTGTGGCACAATTGTGAATGGAATAGTTTCCCTTAATATCCTTTTCTTCTCTTTCGTTATTTGTATATAGGAAAGCCACTGATTTTTGGGTGTTGATTTTGTATCCTGCCACTCTACTATATGCGCCTATTGTTTCTAGGAGTTTTTTGGTAGAGAGTTTAGGGTTCTCTAGGTATAATATCATGTCATCTACAAATAATGATAGCTTGACTTCTTCCTTGCCTATCTGGATGCCCTTTGATGTCCTTTTTCTTCTCTGATTGCTATGGCAAGTACTTCCAGTACTATATTGAATAAAAGAGGTGAGAGTGGGCAACCTTGTCTTGTCCCTGATCTCAGGGGAAGGCTTTCAACTTTTCCCCATTTAGAATGATGCTTGCTGTGGGCTTTTGGTAGATGGCTGTAACTATCTTGAGGAAAGTCCCTTCAATTCCCATTTTCTGGATCGTTTTAATCATGAACGGGTGCTGGATCTTGTCAAATGCTTTTTCTGCGTCTATTGAAAGGACCATATGGTTTTTATTTTTTCTTTTATTGATATGATGTATTATGTTGATTGACTTGTGAATGTTGAACCATCCTTGCATTCCCGGGATGAATCCTACTTGGTCATGATGTATAATCTTCTTGATGAGTCTTTGGATTCTGTTTGCTAGTATTTTGTTGAAGATCTTAGCATCCGTGTTCATCAGGGAGATTGGTCTGTAGTTTTCTTTCTTTGTGTTGTCTCTCCCTGCTTTGGGTATCAGGGTGATATGTGCCTCGTAGAAGCTGTTTGGGGAGTGTTTTGGAATCGATTTCTTAATATCCATTTCTTCTCTTTCTTTATTTGTGTATAGGAAAGCCACCGACTTTTGGGTATTAATTTTGTACCCTGCCAACCCTGTTATACATATCTATTGTTTCTAAGAGTTTTTTGGGTCGAGAGTTTAGGGTTCTCTAGGTATAATATCATGTCATCTGCAAATAATGATAGCTTGATTTCTTCCTTGCCTATCTAGGTGCCCTTAATGTCCTTTTTCTTCTCTGATTGCTATGGCGAGTACCTCCAGTACTATATTGAATAAAAGAGGTGAGATAGGGGCAACCTTGTAGTGTTCCTGATCTTAAGGGGAAGGCTTTCAATTTTTCCCCATTGAGAATGATACTCGCTGTGGGCTTTTGGTAGATGGCTTTGACTATCTTGAGGAAGCTTCCTTCAATTCCCATTTTCTGGAGGATTTTAATCATGAATGGGTGCTGGATCTTGTCAAATGCTTTTCCCTGCATCTATCAATAGGACCATATGGTTTTTATTTTTTTCTTATTGATGTGATGTATTATGTTGATTGATTTGCGAATGTTGAACCATCCTTGCATTCCTGGGATGAATCCTACTTGGTCATGATGTATGATCTTTTGATGAGTCTTTGGATTCTGTTTGCTAGAATTTTGTTGAAGAATCTTAGCATCTGTGTTCATCAAGGAGATTGGTCTGTAATTTTCCTTCTTTGTGTTATCTCTCCCTGCTTTGGGTATCAGGGTGATGTGTGCCTCATAGAAGCTGTTTGGGAGTGTTTCTGTTTCTTCTATTTCCTGGAAGAGCTTGAACAGGACTGGCAGTAGGTCCTCCTTAAAGGTTTGGTAGAATTCACTAGTGAACCCATCTGGACCTGGGCTTTTGTGTTTGGGCAGACTTTTAATTATGTTTCAATTTCCTTGATGTCGATAGGGTTTATTCAGGTATTCTTGTTTCAATCGTGGGAGGTTATAGGACTTCAGGAATTTATCCATTTCTCCTAGGTTCTCATGTTTCGTGACATACAGGTTCTCAAAGTAATCTTTGATGATCT
>JAJIBD010028503.1:0-46275 GCA_021461705.1 Cryptotis parvus
GTAGATTCCCAGGAGTGGTATGGCTGGGTCAAACGGGAGTTCAATTTCTAGTCTTTGGAGGAATGTTCATATTGTTTTCCAGAAAGGCTGTACCAGCCGGCATTCCCACTCAACAATGAATGAGTGTCCCCTTTCCCCACATCCATGCCAGCACTTGTTGTTCTTGCTCTTTTGAATAGGTGCCAGTCTCTGTGGTATAAAGTGGTACCTCATTGTTGTATTGATTTGCATCTCTATGATGATTAGTGATGATGAGCCTTTTTTTCATATGTTTTTGGCCATTCGAATATCTTCCTTGCTGAAGTTTCTGTTCATTTCTTCTCCCCATTTTTTGATGGGGTTGTTTGTTTTCTTCTTGTAAAGTTCTACCAGTGCCTGATATATCCTGGATATTAACCCCTTATCAGATGGGTATTGGGTGAATATTCTTTCCCATTGTGTGGACTGCTTTTGTATCTTAGTCACTGCTTCTTTTGAGGTGCAGAAGCTTTTTAGTTTCATGTAATCCCATATGTTTATCTTTTCTTCTAGTTGCTTTCTAAGTGATGTTTCACCTTTGAAGATGCCTTTAGCTTCAATGTCATGGAGGGTTTTTCCTATATTTTCTTCATTGTACTTTATGAATTCAAGTCTGATATTGAGATCTTTTATGTTCATAGCTGCATTATTCACAATAGCCAGAATCTGGAAGCAACCAGAGTGCCCTAGAATCGATGACTGGATAAAGAAGCTTTGGTACATCTACACAATGGAATACTATGCAGCTGTTAGGAAAAATGAAGTTATAAAATTTGCCTATAAATTGATAGACATGGAGAAGATTATGTTGAATGAAATTAGCCAGAAGGAGAGAGACAGACACAGAATGACTGCATATATTTGCATAACATAAATATATATGTACATATTATGATACCAATATCCAAGGTCAAGTGAAACATATATCAGGAGGTCTTGTCAAAGGTGGAAATTATCACAAACGTGTGAGAGGCAGAGGCTAGGTAAGACAGAAAATGGAACAGTGTGATAACAATTGTCGAGGGTACTAATGCCAACCTAGAACTGAGCATTAAATAGAGGCAAAAGAATACACATGACAACCCTTTAGTGTATGTTCTGTAATTCATAGTCTGGAGGGGAAGGAAAAGAGAAAGAGAGAGAAATGGAAAGAAATAAAGAACCTGCCATGGAGGCAGGCTGGGGGAGGGGGAGGGAACTGGGGACGTTGGTGGTTGGAGATGGGCACTGGTGGCGGGATGGGTGCTGGAACACTGTATGACCAAAACCCAAATATGAACTTTTTAGTTGTATATCTTTGTAATTGTAAAAATAAAAAATTTTAAAAAACAGTCATTCTTGTTTCTCTTTCATAAAGTAGTATTAATGGACCCAAACTAGTATCACTGTCTTCCCATTGTTCATCGAATTGCATGAGTGGGCACTAGTAATATCTCCATTAGTCCTGTCACAAGCAAGTGTAACCCAAGGGCATCTACTTGCTCCAGGGACAGGAGGAGCCCGAAACCATTCTTCTGGTCATGGAACTGAGGTCCATAATTGTTACTAGTTTTTTCATAACCTGGTAATTAAAACACGGGTTGCTTGCCAGGCTTTAGCGTGTAGGTGGTATAGTTTCAGTAGAAGGCTCTCAACTCGAGCATTTACTGATGAAACTTAAAGGGGGAAGATCAGGTTTTTCTCTAGGATGGAGCTCTGATAAACTATGGAGTCTGCATGTTGAGAATGACTGACTGCATGATGTGTGATTTTGCTCTGGCTTCTTGCTAGGCTTACTGGTATCAGTTAAAACCTGTCTAGAACTGTTTCCAATATATATATATTTTTTTTATAATAATATATATGTGAAAGAACTTGGAAATAACCTTATGCTAAAATCAGCATCCTCTAAAAAATGTTGCGTGGCCGTGTACCAAGGGACCTGTGGGTGTGGCGTGGGTTGGTCTCTCTCTTCTGGGGAAACTGGTATGGAGGTGGAGGAAAGGGCAGGGCCCAAAACTCCACTCCGAGTTTGGCCAGCATGGTCTCTCCCCTGATCATGAGAGCAAACCCTTGGAGCAATGTTGGACTCGGCCAAGGGGCTGGCTCGAACCCATTACCAGGTGGTCAGCTCCATGGGTTGCTTCCACATGGGACTACCAAGCAGCAGAGCTGTGGGTCTGAAGTGGATGGGTCTGATTTCTTCCAGGTTGCAAATTAGCTGAGTCTAATTTGCTAATCACTGTATCACTGTCTTCCCGTTAATCATCGATTTGCTCAAGCGGGCCCCAGTAACATCTCCATATGTCCTGTCTCATGCTAGTAGAGCCCAAGGCATCTGCTTGCTCCAGGAACATAAAGAGCCTCAATCCATTCCGAATGAGGTCTATAATTGTTACTGGTATTTGGCATATATATCAAATACAACATGGGTAGCTTGCCAGGCTCTGCCGTGCAGGTAGCATACTTTTGTAGGCATCTCTAAGTCCAGCGTTTATTGATGAACGAGCGGCCGCACGAGCCGGGCGCTGATAGGCTGGTCTGCTGGGTGGAGGTCTGACGCGAGAGAAGTCCGGATGTGGAAAATGGAGGCCCTCATGGAGTGGGTGGTCGCCTGGCTTGTTGCGAGGCTCTGCTGGGGTGGTGGGCCAGGACTAGAACCCACCATCCCTCCCGGTGCCTCGTGAGCAGCTGGTCACAGGGAGAGTCAGTAGCAGCTCTGCTGATATAAAGCTAATATAAAGCTAATATAAACCTTGTGAACACGAACATGGCCATCAACATTGATTCATTTGAATGCCTAACAAACCAGATAGGATGATTACACTTGAAGAGATGTGGCCCACTGCCAGCAATTTCTATCTTCATTGTCTACGCATCAACATCCATATACAAAGAAGATGAATTGAGAAATTCTACATGGAATTGGAGGAGTTCTAAAAAAAGATCACACCTACAAGATCATAGTCGGTGATTTTAGTGCCAAGATAGGACCAGGAAGATCGGCTGAAGAACTCTACATCGGGAGCCATGGCCTAGAATGGAAAGAACAGGGTGAGAAACTGAGTTTATCATGTCCACCAAAACCATTCATGGGAACTCACAGTTCCAGAAGGCTGAAGTGAAACGTTGGACATGGGAATCTCCTGGTGGACAGTTCCACAATGAAATTGACCACATCATCTTCAATCGACGGTTTTGTCTGACCGATGTTGCTGTCATCCACAAATTCCAAACAGGATCGGACCACCATCTCCTTCATGCAAAATTCTACTTCCAGCAATGGGGAGAAAAGGCTGCTAAGTTTAAGAAGAGAACTCCCAGAACGACCACAAACTGGGAACTCTTTGGCACCATTGCAGCAACATGGGAAGATACCATCATTGACGACATTGATGAAGAATACAACCAGCTGGTTAAGCACCTCCATGATTCTGCGAAGAATGCCGAGAGAGAGAAAGACACAAAAGGACGCTTGTCTTCAAAAACTCTCGAGCTCATTTGCCAACGTGACAAGGCACAAGTCTCAGGAGACCAAATGCTAATGTCCAAGCTTGCTAAACTGTGCAGATAAGTGATTAAAGAAGACCTCAAAGACAGAAGAGCAGAAATACTGGAAGATGCAACAGAAGCCAGGAAAAGCATTCGCGTACGCCTGCCTGTCCTTCGCCAACTATAAGACCAAAATGACTGCCCTCCGATGCCCTGATGGATCTATCACATCTTCCAGAATGGCAATGTAGAAGATTATCCAGGACTTATACTCAAATCCCTTTGATAGTCACATGCACCTGCCCACATACCAAATCCAACAGGATGTATATGTCATTCCCAACGTTCTCCCTTCTGAAATCCGACATGCCATCTCATCGGTAAAGAAGGGAACAGCACCTGGCCCAGACAAAGTCAGAACCAACACCTGAAGAATCTGCCGCCAGTACTCATCAATACACCAGCTCGGCTCTTCAACGCTACCTGTCTGAATACAAAGTGCCCTCCGAATGGAAAACCAGCAGGACAGTTCTACTGATCAAGAAGGGAGACATTCACGACATCTGCAACTATCACCCCATCTGCCTGTTGTCCGTCATCTACAAGCTGTTTACACGAGTCATCCTGAACAGGATTAGCAGAACACTAGATGAAGGACAACCATGCGAGCAAGCAGGTTTCCGGAAAGGATTCAGCACAATCGACCATATCCACACAGTAACCAAGCTCATTGAGGTTTGTAGGGAGTACAAGATGCTGCTCTGTCTCACGTTCATTGATTTACAGAAAGCCTTTAATTCTGTGGAGACTGAAGCAGTCATCGAAGCCTTAGCCAAACAGGGGTGTTCAAACCCAATACATCAAGATCCTTTATGACCTGTATAACGGATTCACCACCAGGATCTCACCATTCTACAAAGAAGTGATCATTGATGTCAAAAAAGAGGGGTTCGACAGGGTGATACCATTTCACCAAAAATCTTCAGTGCCACCCTCAAGAATATCATGCGACAATTAGAAATGGAAGGAATGGAATTGTAGATAGATTTTTGGCAACTACACCACCTCTGCTTTGCCGATGACATCGTTCTAATAACACCAAACATTAATTAGCCAAGCGGCACAAATGCTGGCTGACTTCGACCGAGAATAGGAAAGATAGGTCTACAGCTGAATCTACAGAAAACCATGTTTATGAAAAATGAACTAGTTCCAGAGGCTCCATTCACTCTCAATAGAACAAACATCTCTGAATGCAGCAGTTATGTGTACCTAGGTGGAGAAATCAACATGATGAACGACCTAAAACCTGAGCTGTGCAGGAGAATGAGCGGCATGGAATGCCTTCAAAGGCATCAAAAAATAACGAAAAGGACAAAGAACCTCCGGCTCCAGGCACATCTCTTTGATCCACCGTTCTCCCTGCATTAACATACGCCTCAGAGACCTGGGCCCTACAAAAGCAGGATGATAATGCTATTCGGGTCTACCAGAGAGGAATGAAAGAGCTATGCTTGGAATATCACGCCTCACTCAAGTGAGAGAAGGAATCCGGAGTTCCGACCTCCATTGCTATTCCAGAATCAGGGATGCTGTCTCGTTTGCCAAGGCATCGAAAATCAGATGGGCTGGACATATAATGTGATTTGGAGATGACCGCTGGACTAGAGCTGTTTCCGACTGGATCCCACAGGATGTCAAAAGATCACGTGGCCGCCTATCTACAAAATGGTCACACTTCCTTGTCGCTATTCCAGAACCAGGGACGCTATCTCCTTTGCCAAGGCATTGAAAATCAGATGGGCTGGACACTTAATGCGATTTGGAGACAACCACTGGACTAGAGCCGATACTGACTGGATCCCACAGGATGCCAAACGATCATGTGGCTGCCCACCTACAAGATGGTCAGTCTTCCTCATCATGACCTTGAAGGAACAGTTTGAGGCTCTTCATATTCCTGAATCAACCAGATGCCATTGGGCTACATTGGCACGTGATAGGGTCCAATGGAAATGTTACTGGCACATGTTCGAGCAAATCGATGAATAACGGGAATCAAGTGATCAAGTGATCAATATAAACCCAAACTAGAAGGATAATATAAAAGCAATGTGTACAATACCTACTTACTCTTTCCTATACTAGAATAACATTGATTATTGTAGGCTGGTTTAAGTTGTGGGGCCAGTGTGTCTTTAAGAAAAGTAATTTCTCCAAAACAAAAATTTTGTTAATGTTTTCCACCATAATGTTTAGAATTAAAGTATAATAGGTATTTCATAAATATTTGAAGTACAATTCCCCCCCTACTCCATGGGGCTCACCATTTTCCACATCCGGACTTCCCTCTTGTCACAACTCCACCCAGCAGACCAGACTATCACAGCCCGGATCATCGACAGCCACCTTTCAGCAGTTTTTTTTCAATCCAGCCCCGGTATGCTGAACCAGAGACTCTCAGACATGGGGCAGAGCTGCTACTTGCTCTCCCTGTGCCCAGCTGCTCATGAGGTGCCCGGGAGGCATGGCGGGTTCTAGCCCTGGCCTGCCACCCAGCAGAGCCTCACAACAAGCCAGACCACCCTCCCCTACTCCATGGGGCCTGCCATTTTCCACATCCGGACTTCCCCCTAGTCACAACTCCACCTAGCAGACCAGACTTTCACCGTCTGGCTTGCTAGTGGCCGCGTGGTTCATCAATAAATGCTTTATTTAGAGGTGACTACAACAGTATGCCACCTGCACGGCAAGCCTTGCTAGCTGCTCGTCTAGTATTTGATATGCCAAATACCAGTAACATTTATATTAGGTCATTCCCGTGACCAAATATAATGGTTTGAGGCTCTTTATGTTCCTGGAGCAAGCGGATGCCTTTGGGTTCTACTAGCATGAGATAGGACATATGGAGATATTACTGGTGCCCTCTCTAGCAAATAGATGATTAATGGGAATATAGTGATAGTGATAGTGACAATTCTTTGAAATGAGTGATTGAACATGTGACTGAATTTTTTCTGAGCTGGTATGTTTCCTTTATGTAATGGAGAGATAGTACAGTAGGTAAAGTGCTTGCCTTGCATTCAGTTGATATAGGTTTGATGTCTGCCAGCACATATAATCTCTCAAGCAGCTCCAGAAATAATCCCTGAGTGCAGAGCTTGCAATGAACCCTGATCAAAAGTAAAGTGTAGCGGCAAAACAACAACAGAACAAATATATTTTTCCAGGAGAATATGCTTCTCTTTAGAAGTATCTGCACCTACTTAGACTATAAATCATTCTATTGTGCAATATTCTTTCAAATAGCAAATTAAGTTAATAGCAAATAAAGTTAATAGCAAATAAAGCTAAAATATAGGAACTATAGTAATTAATTTACCCATGTTATCACACATAATTATTTGAATAAGGGCATATGAAGTATGTACTATTTTTAATTTTCCAAGAAGGAAAAATGCTATATGAGTTTAACAGAACCACTTTAAGAATATACAACTATATATGATACTTTCAGAATAAAATTCAAGTTAGTTTGGCATTTAAGTCTTAAGTTATATGCTTGAGTTAGTGAAAAGTGGAGTCCTTGAGTTCTATCCTCTTTTCACTGATTGTTAATCACATATGCCATAGGTCCTGAGAATCCTTCTCTATTTGGGCCACGCTACAGAGAAGCCTGTGTGCTCTCTTCAACATGCATCTATCTTTCTCCTCACAACTGTCTAAGTAAAATTCTTTAATTAAAAACTACTTTGCTTCACTAAATAATAATTAAAATAAAATAAATTTATTATTCTTGATCCAAGTATTGAATCTGTTGAGATTTTGAATATATTACATAAATTAACCTCACCCATGCCTTACATGCTCCAAATATATAGTTATTAGAGATTGTTTAGAAGTATTATGTAAGTAAAGTTCTTTTGGCAAATGATGTGCATTCTAAAGCTAAATACCTGACCATAATATATCTAACTATTTGTATTATATGAAACAATTTTGCACTTTACAATATCAAGAAATCAACAATGCTTTGTGGATACAGTGGAAATTACAGGAAAATACAAGGTCCTGATTTTACAGAACAGGCACTTTGTGAAGCACTTGTCTTTGTATGATTAATTTAGACATTTCACTAATAGATTCGAAGATAATTGCCAGATAAACAGCTGTGCTATCCCAATAACAGGAGAGGAAATGAGTAAGGGATATTAAATAAGGAAAAATACTGCTCAGGTGCATTAATCTGGAAAATGGAGCTCATGTATGATGCTCTGTCTTTCTTGGTATTTGGATTAACAAATAGAAGTACTAAGGTAAAAGGACATGATAGGGCGCCGTGAGACAGAATAATTTCTTTATGAAAGCAAGTGATTATTCTAATGTGATTATGTGTGTATGAAATATTCTTGCCACCTAATTGTTCAGTCACCTATTAAACTTAAGTATGAATGCGTGTATATACATAATATTTAAGATCATTATTCCCAAAGTGCATAAATTATGAGTCAAAGCAAATATATCTATTTAGAGTTTTGGCGCTATGAAAAGTATACTTTTACTTTACTTAATTTTGATTTGCAGTTAGTATATTTGTGATTTTCTGACTGTAAAATGAAGAAACCATTGTGACTTCAAAATAGTTTGTTTTAATGTAGCTGTTTATCTTTTAAAAGCACTCTCCTAGAAAATAAAAAATCCTCTTTGTAAACCTGAAAGGCAGTTACTATCATCAAATTTGTTAAATTTGATTTAGTACCAAATGTAAATAGACAATTTATTTCAGTAGTTGCCTTAATAGGTCAAGTAATATTTTAGATGCTTTTGTAACATCTATATAAACAGCTTTCCTGTCTTCACTTTTCAGAGTACCATGAAATACATTATTACAAAAAAAACTTTGTACATGTACACAATTAACTTACCCCTTATAGACTCAGTATATTAATAGAAACTGCATTATTATAGTTTATGACTTTTAGATATATGAGTGCCAGAGGGGTCAAGTCTAGAGTATTCAATACCATCTTATAACAATAAGAACGATGATTATTTTCATACTGATATTGCAGGGGGAGAAATGCAAAGGATGTTATGAAATTATACAAGGCACAAAAATTACTCCCTTCATATATTCCAGGATATAAATGCTATGCAAGTGTACAGAAAATCCATTAAAACTCATTAAAAGAACCCAAAGTTCAGACAGAAGATAAAAAAGTACTGATCAGTTAAATCCATGAGACCAATAGATTGTCCATTTATCAATTAAACATACATTTTATATATCATATTATGATAAACAGTTTGACTGTATAAGTTAATCCCCTCAGATCTAAACTAAGGGCTAAGTACATTTGTAAATTAATCTGTAGGCGTACAGCATTTCTGATGGATAGATAGACTCAAGGTGTGCAATACTTGCAACTTTGCTTCTGCTATACACACAGAAATTTAACCTTGCTATAGGTAACGGTGTCTTTTTATTAATACAAGTGGTGCTATATCTTAAAGAACGCGTGCTCTGTGATGCTGTGATAATTATTATGAATAATTAACTCTCCTGGAGCTTAAGTGACTGGCTCACCAAAAAATAAGAGAGTCGTTTTGTCATTTTTTTGAAGATTACAGTGTATCAGTGTCATAATAATGGAAGTATTCCAATGAGGAGACATAGCAAATCAAAAACTGGAAATATTTCTATGCTTTACTAACAAGAATGTTTTATCAACTTATTTTATAAATTACCACAAAGACAGGTGAGTTCTCCGTGCTCTAGTAGTTTTTTGTCTTATATTTTATTAGGATTTTATTTTATTTTTTTAAAAAATATTTTATTATAACACAGTGAGATATAGAATTACAAAATGTTCATGTCTGGGTTTCAGTCATGCAGTGTTCCACAACCATCCCTCCACCATTGCCCATTTCCCACCACCAATGTCCCCAGTTCCATTCCTCCCATAGCCTGCCTCTATGGCAGGTTCTTTATCTCTTTTCTCTCTTTCTCTTTCTCTTTTCCTTCTCTTACACATTGTGGATTGCAATGCATACATTTAGAGGTTATCGTGTATATCTTTTTTGCCTGTGCTCAATGCTCAGTTCTAGCACTTTCGACAATATTAGCACACTGTTTCCTTCTCTGACGTACCTAACTTCTAACTCCCACACGTTGGTTGTAATTTCCACCTTTGACAAGGTCTCCTGATCCATGTTTGCATGACATAAATATATATGTGTATATATATATATATATGTTTATATATACATACATATATACATATCTATACATACATACATACAATGATACTAAAACCTAGTAGTTTTTAATATCAGTTTTTCTTTGAAAGGATATTTGGAAAATTTTCTGAAGAAGATGAAATTTTAAAAACACATCTAAATATTTATCTTTAAGGGTTTTTCTTTGAGTCCATTCATGCACATATAGTTCTTTTTTGAGAAAGTGGTACCTTAAAGAGAACTCTAAAACAGAACCTTTTCTACTTGAAAAAATTTTAAGAGTAATATGAAATATAGATAAGACATTTCAATTTTTAAAAGGTCCTTATTTGTGCCACAGAAATAGTACAGTGAATAAGATACTATTCTTGCATGCAACCTACCTAAGTTTAATTCCTGACATTTCATGATTCCCCAAGCCCTGCCAGGAGTGTTTTCTGAGCACAGAGCCAGGACAAATCCTTTGCATCACTATGTGGTCCCCAAACAAAATAACAACAAAGTTCTTTATTTCTAATATATTAATTCTCCAACTATTCCCTAAATCAGAAAGATAGACATTTCTGACTTCATGATTTTTAATACAAATTTGCTAGTTTTAAATTGTGTGTCAATGCTAAAGGACAGAGAAACCAATAATCAGAATCCAAGTTACTAAAATACTGCTCTGCCCTTTTCTATTTTGTTTGATTTTGTTCAGAGCTCCACTAAAAAAAGGGAAACAATGGATATTGATTGTTAGGTATATGTCAGAATCAACTTTATATATATGTAATTTTAACTCATAAAAACCAGACTGATTTCACTGAGTACATAAAATAACTTAATATAATGAAAACCGGGGATTTTCAATGCTGGGGATTGAACCTGCAAGGTAATTGTCCTGCCCACCATTCTATCACTCTGTGAGTGAAATTTAACACATCCTGTGAGGTCAGCCTTAGCTTGTACAGCAGGGAGGGTATTTGCCTTGAATGCGGCTGACCCAGGTTTGATCCTTGGCATCCCATATGTCTTCTGAGCACTGCCAGGAGTAATTCCTGAATACAGAGCCAGGAGTAACCCCTGAGTGTCGGGATATGCCAGGTGCCCCGATAAAATCCGGGAGCAGGGTCAGGGATCGGCAGGGGAATAGCAGCCGACAGAGAAAGATGTGAGAATCCAGCAAAGTTTCAAAATGCTTTACTCACAGTTGTTCTGGCATACAATCCAACAATAGGAAACCCTAGACTTTAGGTTCCTGGCTGGGCCCCCGCCATGTGTAGGTTTATAATCTTAGGCCAAGACGGCTGCTACAATGTGCTAAGGCCCAACATGGAAGCGAAGAGAGAGGAGGAGAGGAAGAAGATGCCAAAGTCGAAAAGGCAAGGGGCTGGAGTAATAGCACAGTGGGTAAGGGCATTCACCTTGCACGCAATCGACCTGGGTTCAATCCCCAGCATCCCATATGGTCCCCGCGTACTGCCAGGGAGTAATTCCTGAGTGCAGACCCAGGAGTGACCCCTGAGCATTGCCGGGTGTGACCCAAAAAAAAGAAAAAAAAGGCATGGAAGAAAGCAGGCTACAGCTTTCATAACTTTTTAGCCCTGAGCAGCCCATATCAACAGAAAGCAGTTAGGCTAAATCCCCCTCAGGTAACTTCTCCCAGGACCTCTCCTAGCCCCACTGAAATGTTAATTTTTTTTTCTTTGCTTTTTTGGGTCACACTGGCAACGCTCTGGGGTTACTCCTGTCTCTGCACTCAGGAATTACTCCCTGGTAGTGCTCAGGGGACCATATGGGATGCTGGAGATTGAACCCGGGCCGGGCGCAGGCCAGCCGCATGCAAGGCAAATTAAATGTTAATAATGCCCCAGCCAGGATCTGCCTGGAAAGTGTCCCTATAGGTCCTATGTAGTGGGGGAAGGGCATGTATCTGTACCAATGAATATTCTACAGCCAGGTATATATTTCTCCAAGTCTTCACAAAATTCTTGTCTTACTTCATAGTTGTTTGTTTTGTATATTAGACTTTAGACTTATTAGAGAGCCATGCTTGCTTTCTTGGAGGCAAACAGCATTTTTCTCTGGTCTAATTACTTAGAAATCCAACATGCCCAGGTAAATATACTGGTAAGATCTATCTAGTCCCGCGAGGATTGGGGTAGCATGAGACAAAATATTTATACCAGCTAACATAGAATACATAGTAAAATATACTGCCACATAGTAAACTGTTTTCTGCTCCTTATCTACAAAGAGGCCTGCAGGAGGTAACACCAGGCAAGATGCAGAGGTTCTGGGCAACAGTGTACTGTAACACTGAGCATCACCAGTATGACCTCAAAAGCCAAAAATAATAATAATAATACATTGCCAGGTGTGACCCAAAAAGCAAAAAAAAAAAAAGTACAGTAGCCTTGAAACAAGCCAAACGACCCCCCACTCCATGAGGGTCTCCATTTTCCACATCCAGACTTCCCCCTTGTCAGAACTCCACCAAGCAGACCAGCCTATCACAGCCCAGCTCGCGCGACCTCTTGCAGCTGTGCGGTTCATCAATAAATGCTGGATTTAGAGATGACTACAAGAGTTTGCTATTTGCATGGCAGAACCTGGCAAGCTACCCGTGCCGTATTTGATATGCCAGATACCAGTAACAATTATAGACCTCATTCCCATGACCTGATGGAATGGTTTGAGGCTCTTTCTGTTCCTGGAGCAAGCAGGTGCCCTTGGGCTCTACTTGCATGAGACAGGACATATGGAGATGTTACTGGTGCCCGCTCGAGCCAATCGATGATGAACGGGAAGACAGTGATATAGTGATAATGAAAACACAATAATTGATATCTGAAACATCACTACCATGACAACAGAATATGTCACTCATAGATTCTTCAAGTATATAAATGTGGGGTTATATGATAATGGCCAACATAGTATGACAGAAACTATTATTAGCATTCTATCTGAAACTTTTTTTTTCTTTTGGGTCACACCCAGTGATGTTCAGGAGTTGCTCATGACTCTGCACTCAGGTATTACTCCCAGTGGTGCTCAGGGATCATATGGGATGCCAGGGATTGAACCCAAGTCGGCCACATGCCAGACATGCCTATCTTCTATACCATGGCTCCAGGCCCGGTCTGAAAAAACTTTAATATAAGACAAAATTCACTAAATTATTTTAGTTATTGGACAAAAAAAAAATTAAACAAAATAATCACTTGTCACTTGTCTTCCCATTGTTCATCGATTTGCTCGAGCTGGCAACAGTAACATCTCCATTCGTTGGGAATGAGTTCCACTATTGTTACTGTTTTTGGCATAATGAATAAACCACTGGTAGCTTGGTCAGGCTCTGCCATGGCTCTGGGTTTATCACAGGGGGTCTAGTCTTCTATGTCAGACTGTCAACCATCCAGGGCCCACGGGGCAGAGTCGTGGGTGGAGACAAGCCTGTCTACTATCTGCCATCTGTCAAAGCACCTGGGCACCACAGCCACCTTGACCTTATTTTCTTTGAGCCCCTTGAGTAACATCTCAAGGGGGTCAAAGAAAATAATACCAGAAAATATTATTGAGAGACTCACAGACATGTGGCAGAGCTGCTACTGGCTCTCCCTGTGCCCAGCTGCTAACGAGGTGCCTGGGAGGAATGGCGGGTTCTAGCCCTGGCCTGCCACCCCACCAGAGCCTCACAACAAGCCAGACGACCCCCACTGCATGAGGGCCTCCATTTTCCACATCCGGACTTCCCCCTCATCAGAACTCCACCCAGCAGACCAGCCTATCACAGCCCGGCTCGCGCGGAAACTTGCGGCAGCATGGTTCATCAATAAATGCTGGATTTAGAGATGACTACAAGAGTATGCTACCTGCATGGCAGAGCCTGGCAAGCTACCCGTGTTGTATTTGATATGCCAAATACCAGTAACAATTATAGACCTCATTCCCATGACCTGATGGAATGGTTTGAGACTCTTTATGTTCCTGAGCAAGCAGGTGCCCTTGGGCAATACTCACATGAGACAGGACATAAGGAGATGTTACTGGTGCCCGCTCAAGCAAATTGATGATGAACGGAAAGACAGTAATACAGTGATACCAGAAAATAAACAAATGAAATGAGATATCTGCTTGTCAGAGTTTAATGCCCTGAGAAGGTTTTCTGTCAAAAAATTAGGAAACTACAGACTGAGGTTGATTAATAGATGTGATATTGCTCTAAACCAGGATCCAGAACAGAGTATCACTAGGGAGAAGAATGTGCATAAAGAATATGATAAATGGTTAATTTCAGGATATATAAGGCACTGGTAGAACTTTACAAGAAGAAAACGGCCAACCCCATTTTTTGGATGACAGGTCTAGGTAGATTGGAGCTTTGCTGTTTTATCCACTCACAGTTTAATCTATTTACAGGTTCTTAAACCAAGGTTCATACTAATGAATCTTTCTTCTGTGTTAACACTGA
Source organism: Cryptotis parvus (assembly GCA_021461705.1). Taxonomy (NCBI): domain Eukaryota; kingdom Metazoa; phylum Chordata; class Mammalia; order Eulipotyphla; family Soricidae; genus Cryptotis; species Cryptotis parvus. Next base: position 14,189 of record JAJIBD010028503.1, read on the forward strand.
TGGAGGGTGTGGCAGTTACAGAAGTCACCTTGACTCTGAATGAGTAACTTCTGACTTATTATAAGACTTACTATAAGATTATCTTAACTAGATTATGTTAACTATGTATAAACAGTTCCTCTTTATACACACTGGACCCAGTATGAGACAGTTAGAAGTTACCAGGAGACTACCACCCTGGCTACTACATTGAGTCTATCATTTTAAGATTATAGGAAGGATCATACTAGTTTGCACTCAAGCAGGCGAGTGTGACCCTTTCAGTATACAGAGAACAAGATATTTAGAATCACCCTGGTGCAGATAACAAATAAGAAGGACCTTGTGGGTACCATCTAGATTACATGAAACCCATAAAAAAGTTAAGATGTATTACTTTATACCAACTCTCTCTCTCTTTCTCTCTCTCTTTCTCTCTCTCTCCCCAGTGTTTTACATAAGAGATAATCTCATAATCTGGGAAGAAGGAATTAGTCCTTGGCATAATCTTTTGTTTAGACCTATAGTAGGGTGTGGCACCACCCTTCTATACTCTTCTACTATCTAGAAGCAGTTTTGGATTCTTTGTAAACAAGATACTCCTTGAAGTTAGGATTACTTTTGTGTATATAAGGGGACTTTAATGTACTTTCTCCTCTTTGGTAGGATCTGTCTCTGGTGGGACTTCTCTCTGTTGGGACTCCTCTCTGGTGGGATCCACTTTGGTGGGACTCTCTATGGTGGAATCTTCTTTGGTAGGAGACATGGACCTTTGTGTATGGTCTAAGTTCTGACCAGAGCTTGAGGCATTCCATTATATTGGATGCAGTGCTGGAACTTTGTGTACTATTAAAAGACTTTTTTGGAACTGCACAGGACTCGTGAGTTTTCATCTGTTCCCTGGTGGCCTTGTAGGTAGAAGAGAACTTCTGTTCTGATACTGTTGGGGACCCCAGTGGTTCCCTGAAACCTATCAAAAATGGGGAGAAGAAATGATCAGAAAGTTCCTCAAAGAAGAAATACCAATGGTCAAAAGACATATGAAAAATGCCCATCATCATTAATCATCAGAGAGTTACAAATAAAAACAATGAGATTACATCTCATACCACAGAGACTGGTGCATATCCAGAAGATCAAAAACAAGTGCTGGTGTGATGCAGGGGAAAAGGGGACCCTCATCTGTTGGGGGAACATCTCCGGGGTCCCCGACAGTGTCAGGACAGAGGTTGTCTTCTACCTCCGAGGACGCCGGGAGAACAGATGAAAACTCACGAGTCCAGTGCAGTTCCAAAAATGGCTTTTAATAGTACAAAAGCTCTTCCACAGCACTCCAATATAATGAACAAACTCTAGCTCTGGTCCGAACTTAGATCATACAAAAGAGCCTAAGTCTCCCCACAAAGAGAGAGGATCTCACCCGAGCTGAGTCCCTACCCAGAAGAAGGAGCAAAGGCCAAAGAGCAAAAGGCCAAAAGCCAAAAGCCAAAAGCCAAAAGCTGAAGGCTGAGGAACCAAAAGGCAAAAGGTAAAAGGTGAAGCGGCCTCAAGTCAGCCCCTTATATACACCAAAGTAACCCAAACGGGAGGTTGTCATGCCAACAAAGAACCCTAAACAGAGTGTAGTGCCACACCCTATTGTAGGTATAAACAAAGGTTACACCAAGGACTAATCCCGAGATTATCTCTTATGTAAAACACTGGAGAGAGAGGGGGCTGATATAAAGCAATACATCTTAACTTCATGAGCTTCATGTAATCTAGATGGTACCCACAAGGTCCTTATTATCTGCACCAGGGTGATTCTGAGTATCTTGTTCTCATGTACTGAAAGGGTCATACTCGCCTGCTTAGAGCAAACTAGTATGATCCTTCCTATAGTCTTCCTTTAGTCTCAGCGTAGCCAGGGTGGTAGTCTCCCTGGTAAATTCTAACTGTCCCACGTTGGGTGCAGTGGGTATAAAGAGGAGCTGTGCCCAATCTAGAAAACATAGAAGTCTTAGTAGATGTATAAGTCAGAAGTTATTCAATCAAGGTGACTTCTGTAACTGCCACACCCTCTAGAAGTGTTTACATAGAAGAGAGATCTCATTAGAATGAACATTGCCTTAAATAAGATTAAGCTGGGAGTGAGCAAAACAACAAAACTCCCAGATTAGCTAAACATGTCCTCCAACAAAAAAGAAAATATACACAATGAAATACTACGCAGCTGTTAGGAAAAATGAAGTTATGAAATTTGCCTATAAATGGATGGACATGGAGAGGATCATGCTGAGTGAAATTAGCCATAGGTAAAAGGACAGATACAGAATGACTGTATTTATTTGCGTATATAAAAAAATATCATGATACCAATATCAAAGGCCAGACAAAACATGGATCAGGAAGTCTCGCCCAGTTGGTAGAACTTACTGCAAATGTGTGGAAGTCAAAGGTTAGGCCATACAGAGAAAGGAACAGTGTACTAATAATCATTGTAAATGATAATACCAGTGTTAAACTGGGAATTGAAAGTAGGCAAAAGGATATACATGATAACTTCTAAATGTATGTATTGCAAGCCACAGTGTGTAAAAGAAGGAGAGAGAGAGAAAGAGAGAGAGAGAGAGAGAAGTGAAAATTTTCTGCCATAGATGCAGGCTCGGGAAGGGGGAAATCATGGGATATTGGTGGAGGGAAATAGGCACTGATGAAGGGATGGGTGCTGGAACACTGTATGACTGAAACCCAAATATGAACACTTTTTGTAACAGACGGTAAATCACTAAGCTCTGGTTCTTTCTTTAAAACATAGTAAACAAGATATTATGAGCAACTGAATGCAAATAAATTCTTCCATATAAAGGAAATGGACAAATTGCTAGAAAAACACAAAGTGCTACAGTTTCTTCAAAATAAGATAACCCAAGCTACCTTAAGCTTGTGGTTAAAAGTTAAACTCTATGCTCAGATGATTTAATTTTACAAAGTCTACCAAACAGTTAAATATATAGTAACTGCACAAAAATCGTCTAGAAAACTGAACATGGATTCTTTTCAGCTATGCAAAATAAGTATTTCTCTGCTACAAAAGCTAGACAAAAGCATTACAAAAAAAGTAACTGACCAATTATTCTTAGAACTTAATGCTTTAGCAAACATTGGAACATTGTGAACATTATCCCTGGAAAATGCACTATTTCTACACAAAAGTTTAACAAATTAAATCTAATATTACATAATATGGAAAACATAGCCAAGTAAATTTTATGACAGGAATGCAATATATTAATCTTAAAATTAATATAATTCACAATATAAATAGGTGACTAAAGATCATCTCAATAAAAACAATTGACATTAAGATACAGTGGATGCATTATGTTACAGCCATACAATAAATAATAGTTATAAATACATATGAATGACTCTTTTACTTTTCTTTTGCTTCTTCTTTTCCTTTATTATACTTTTTTTTTTGCTCATACCCAGCATTATTCAGGGATTACTCCTAGCTCTTCACTCAGGAATTACTTCTGGTGCTGCTCGGGGAACCATATGTGATTCCAGGGATCGAACCTGGGTTGGCCGTGTGCAAAGCAAATGCCCTACCAGCTGGCTCCAGAATGACTCTTGATTACTACATATTTAAATAAATATGCTGATGGAAAGAAATTTTTCTAGAGTTCAATGTGCGATTTTATTTACATAATTTTGGGGAAATGCTCATTTATCTGCAGTAACAATGCAGATTAGCAGATCCTTGGGTAAAGATTTATAGTGGATGAGTATATATGGGATTCAGGAAGAACTATAAGAAACCAATTACAAAGGGATGAACACATTTGAAAGTAAAGAATAATTTTCATTATCATTATGGTGCTAGCAATTTATGTGAATTTTTTTTATTTTATTGAATCACTATGCGATAGACCATTACAAAGCTGTTCATGATTGGTTTTTCAGTCTTACAGTGTTCCAACACCCATCCCCCTACCAGTGCCCATTTCCCACCGCCAATGTCCCAATTCCTCCCCCCCTCTCCTAGCCTGCCTCCATGGCAGGTTCTTTATCTCTCTCTCTCTCTCTCTCTCTCTCTCTTCTTTCTCTTACACATTGTGGATTGCAATACATACATTTAAAAGTTATCATGTGTATCATTTTGACTATATTCAATGATCAATTCTAGGCTGGTATTATCATTTTGGGTGATTATTAGCACACTGTTCCCTTCTCTGTCTTACCTAACCTTTGACTCCAACATGCTTGTGGTAGATTCCATCTTTGAAAAGACATCCTGATTCATGGTTTGCCTGACCTTGGATATTGGTTTCATTTTATACATATATATGTATATATATTATGAAATATATATATGCATGTATATGTATATATATTATGAAATATATACATATATATCATGCAAATAAATATCATGCAGTCATTCTATATTGTTGGAGGACAGGTTTAGCTATTCTGGGAGTTTTGTTGTTTTGCCCACTCCCAGCTTAATCTATTTAAGTCAAGGTTCATTCTAATGAGACTTCTCTTCTATGTAAACACTGCTAGAGGGTGTGGCAGTTACAGAAGTCACCTTGATTGAATAACTTCTGACTTATACATCTACTAAGACTTCTATGTTTTCTAGATTGGGCACAGCTCCTCTTTATACCCACTGCACCCAACGTGGGAGCAGTTAGAATTTACCAGGAGACTACCACCCTGGCTACGCTGAGACTATAAGAAGACTATAGGAAGGATCATACTAGTTTGCTCTAAGCAGGCGAGTGTGACCCTTTAAGTACACGAGAACAAGATACTCAGAATCACCCTGGTGCAGATAATAATAATAAGGACCTTGTGGGTACCATCTAGATTACATGAAGCTCATGAAGTTAAGATGTATTACTTTATATCAGCCCCCCTCTCACCAGTGTTTTACATAAGAGATAATCTCGGGATTAGTCCTTGGTGTAACCTTTGTTTATACCTGGTTTGGCACTACACTTTTTCTTTGTTGACATGACTCTCCCTGTCACAAATCAGATTACTTTGGTGTGTATAAGGGGACTGACTTGAGGGCGGCTTCACTTTTACCTTTTGGCCTTTTGCTTTTGGCTTTTTGCTCTTTGTCCTTTTGCTCCTTCTTCTGGGTAGGACTCAGCTCGGGTGAGATCCTCTCTCTCTTTGGTGGGAGATTTAGGCTCTTTTGTATGGTCTAAGTTCAGACCAAAGCTAAAGTTTGTTCATTATATTGGAGTGCTGTGGAAGAGCTTCTGTACTATTAAAAGCCATTTTTGGAACTGCGCCGGACTCGTGAGTTTTCATCTGTTCTTCCGGCGTCCTCGGAGGTAGAAGAGAAAACTTCTGCCCTGACACTGTCGGGGACCCGGCAGAGTTCCCTGACACTATATCTCTCTTTTTCCTTCTGGCTAATTTCACCAATATGATTATCTCCATGTCCATCCATTTATAGGCAAATTTCATAACTTCATTTTTCCTAAAAACTGCATAGTATTCCATTGTGTAGATGTTCCACAGTTTCTTTATCCAGTCATCACTTCGGGCACTCTGGTTGTTTCCAGATTCTGACTTTAATGAATAGTGCTGCTATGAAAATCAAAGCACAGATGGTAGGGCTGGAGTGATAGTCCAGAGGGTAGGGGTTTTTCCTTGCACGTGGCCAGCCTGTGCTGACCCAGGTTCGATCCTTGGCATCCCATATGGTCCCCCCTAGCACCGCCAAGAATAATTCCTGAGTGTAGAGCCAGGAGTAACCCCTGAGCATTGCTGAATGTGACCCAAAAAGCAAAAAAAAAAAACCAAAAAAAGCACAGGTTGTATTTCTGCTGTGTGTTTGGGGCTTCCCAGGGTATATTCCCAGAAGTGATATGACTCAAACAGGAACTCGATTTCTAGTCTTTGGAGGAATTTCCATATTGTTTTCCAAAAAGGCTGAACAGTCTACATTCCCACCAACAGTGGAAGAGAGTCCCTTTCTCACCACATGAGATACTTGATTTTCTGAGGCATAGTTGTAAACCTGATATTTTTTTCTAAATATAACTTTCTTCATTTTTTTGTTTTTGCACATAGGAAAACCATGGACCTTTGAGTATTGATTTTATTACCTGCCACTTTATTATACATATCAATTGTTTCTAGGAACTCTTTACTAGAGACCTTAGCATACTCTAAGTATAGAGTCACGTCATCTGCAAATATTGATAGTTTCTTAATCTCACTCTTTTATTTTTGGGTTATACCCGGTGATGCTCAGTGGGTACTCCTGGTTCTGCACTCAGGAAGTACTCCTGGCGGTGCTCGGGGAACATATGGGATGCCAGGGATCAAACCTGGGCCGGCATGGGCCAGCCATGTGCAAGACAAACACCCTACCCACTGGACCATCGCTCCGGCTCCCTTAATATCTCTTTTTCGCTAATTCCTATGGCAAGTAATTCCACTATTGAATAGAAGTGATGAGTTGGGAATCCTTATTTTTTCCATGATCTTAGTGAGAAGGCTTTTAGTATTTCCCCAATGAGACTAATATGTGCTGTGGGCTTGTGGTAGATGGTTTGACTGTATTGAGTAAAGTTCATTCAGCTTCCATTTTGTGATGGGGTTTTATACCATATTTTTGTATAAGTTTATTGTGATTTGAGGGTTTATCCTGTCTTACAGTTGCTCAATTTGGTTTTCAGTCTGTGAAAATCTTGAGCTGTTGTTTTCATAAAGTTGTGTATCATTCCTTTAAATCTGAATGAGTTTAGTTATTTGTTTAGTTTAGCTAGGTACAGTCTTCTTGGTAAGGACTCCATTACACTGTTTTTCACTGTTTTGTACCACTGTCTTCAGGCTCAGAGGGTTTCATCTGAGAAGTGTGCTGTATATCTAAATTTCATACTAGGATACTCCTGATTTCCTTCTTGATCTTGCTGCTTGTAGTATTGTGTTCCTTTCTGTTTTTTTTTTTTTTTGGTCTTTTTTGTCACACACAGCAACGCTGTGGGTTACTCCTGGCTCTGCTCTCAGGAATTACTTCTGGCAGTCCTTGTGGGACCATATGGGATGACAGAGTTTGAATCCAGTTCAGCCTCATGCAAGGCAAAGGGCCTCCCCACTGTACTATTGCTCAAGCCCCTAAAATTGTATTTATATGGCATTAGTTGTTCTGATTAGGATATGTCTTGGAGTCTTTATAGTAGGGACTCCTTTAACAGGTACCCTTTGGGCTTCTTTCATCTAAATGTCTGCATCCTCCAGCTTTATGAACTTTTCATTAGTGATGTCTTTGGCAGTTAAAGCATATCTGTCCCTCTGGGACTCTGATGAGTCTTATGTTCCCCTTGAATTCATTCCAATGTTCTCTTGACTCTGTTGAGTTATTTTAAGGTCTTTTTCCATCTTCTAAAAATTGTTGCCTGAGTGCTTTCTATAGCTCATCTTCAAGTTCATGATTCTGTCTTCAGCTATTTTCATTCTTCGGTTGAGGGAACCCATTTTTCTTTCAGCTACAGAATTTTTATTAATGACACTTGTAGTTTTTTTTTAATTTATGCTCTCATTTCCTCCTGTATTTTATTGGCTGTCCATTCCACTATTCTTTCATATACTCTGGTATTTTGTTGGATGTCTGTTTCAATTTCTTTGAGCTCGCTGAGCATTCTTACCATTTTATCTTTGAATTCTCTCTCACAGAGATTATGTATGTAGGTATTCCTTGTTTGGGTTTCAGAGCTCCTTTCTGCATCCACTCCTCATGTTACAGATCTGCATTTTTTCCCTCCATGGGGCTGTGGTAGTCTGGAAGACATTTCCCCCACTTCAGTTCTACCTGGGAGCTAAGGGCCATATTTTGGCATGGGTCCCAAAGATACAATTACTACTATCCTGTTGCTGGTTTTTGCACTTCTAAGAAACTAACATGTCCCCTCACACACTTTATCTGGGCACCTAAGGCTGAGCAGAGGCCTTTCTCTTTGCTGTTATTCATTCTGGTCAGGAATCCCTTAGGCTATTTTATATTTTTATGATGAATTTTGGAGTGGTGAAGAAATGCACAGCTGCAGAGAGAAGCACTCTTCAAAGTTGAAGCTCAGGTTTACCTGGAGAAGAATGTTCTTCCCTGAAGCAGAGATTGCCTCCCTCCCCCTGAATCTCCAAGTCCTCCTGGTTGCACGTAAAATATTAATCAGGTTGCATACTTTAAAATATATGCAGCTAGTTATATACTGATATCTCAGTAAAGATGTTTATTTATTTATTTTTTCTACTTTATGTTATTTTATTTATTGATTGATTTATTGATTTAAACAACATGATTTACAAAGTACAAAGTTTCTGCACAATACAGTTGTTAGAGAGATAAAATTGTTTGAAGAAAAAACAGGATTGGAGTGATAGTACAGTGGGTAGGGCCTTTGCCTTTGCATGTGGCCAACCCGGGTTCTATTCCCCAGCATACCATATGGTCCCCTGAGCACAGCCAGGTGTAAGTTCCTGAGTGCAGAGCCAGGGTAACCCCTAAGAATTGCTGGGTGTTACCCAAAAAGGAAAAAAAATATAAAAGGAAAAGAAAATTAGGAATCTCAGGGTCTTTCAACTAAGTATTTGAATCTTCAGAATTATGGCTTGTACTTCAGTGTTAAATGCATCTGACAGGTGGGGAGATAGCCTCTATTCATCAAAAACATTCGAAGCTCCAAACAATTTCCAGCATCTCTATAATTTTTGTAGGGTGACAGTTTTCTCACTCTTTAAATTTTATTTAAAATTTTATGTGAGTCCAAAATCATGACAAACATCTTTTTTTTTTTTAAAAAGGCTTTTAATAGTACAAAAGCTCTACTACCACAATTCAATATAATGAAAGAATTCTAGCTCTGGTCAGAACTTAGACCATACAAGAGCGCCCAAGTCTCCCACCAAAGAGAGAGGATCTCACCCAAGAGAAGTCCTACCCAAAAAAGGAGAAAAGGGAGAAGAGGGGAATCGGCCTCAAGTCAGTCCCTTTATATACACCAAAGCAATCATATCTGTGACAGGGAATGTCCTGTCAACAAAGAACCCTAAACAGAGTGTAGAAGGGTGGTGCCACGCCCTATTACAGGTATAAACAAAGGATTACTCCAAGGACTAATCCGTTCTACTGAGATTATCTCTTGAGATACGCTGGAGAGAAGAGGGGGCTGATATAAGGTAATACATCTTAATGTCTTGGGCTTCATGTGATCAAGATGGGACCACAAGGTCCTTCTTATTTATTTTCTGCAGAAGGGTGATTCTGAGTATCTTGTTCTCCGTATACAGAAAGGGTCACATCCACCTGCTTGAGAGCAAACTTTGCTGTTTTACCCACTCACAGCTTAATCTACTTACATGTACTTAAGCAAAGGTTCATTGTAATGAGATCTCTCTTCTATGTAAACACCGATAAAGGGTTTGACAGTTACAGAAGTCACCTTGACTCTTAATAATGTCTGACTTATTATACATCTACTAAGACTTTTATGTTTTCTAGATTGGGTACAGCTCCACTTTAAACCCACTGCACCCAGCATGGGACAGTTAGAATTTACAAGGAGACTACCACCCTGGCTATGTGGAGACTATAGGAAGATTATAGGAAGGATCATACTAGTTTGCTCTCAAGAAGGCGAATCATCATTTTTATGTCAAATCTTTGAAGAGTGTATGGCATCTTTCCTGGTGATCATTGCTCCAGTGATGTAAGTCTGACAGTTCCATGTGCAGCATATTACTTCTCAGGGGTCACCAAAGTTGAAACTGGCAGTGCTCAAGATCCGTGTGGCACTGGGGATTGAACTCAAGACTTCATACTTGATCATGATCTACATTTTCAGATATGCTTATTAACACTATTTTTATAGGACAGTAGTTAGAGAGGATAAACTTACATTTTTTAAGTACTATGTAAAGATGAATGTTAGTTCACTAAAAGCAGACCAAATATGCTTAAAGGTCTAAATATTAGTGAAACATCTAATTACTTAGCAAAGAGTTCAATTTGGCTTTAAAAATTTACAGTCATATTTACCAGGTTAATAGTGAACAACTCATCAGGTTTATTTTATTTTCAGATAATTCAGGATCTTAACCATCATACAATTCTGCTTGTGACATGAATTATAGTTTGACCCCCAAAAATGCCATTAATTGCTATAATCAAGTTAGCATGCTATGAGTTTATTGCTGTTTACCTGGAAATAGCTTGCTTGATTTATAGGCCAGAGATCTTGGAAAATGAATACCTAGAATAACTAATTATTATGAACCTTTGCCTTTTAATGAACACTAAAGCATTTAAATGATGTTTTTATTAATGATCATAGGTATGTCCTATTTTTATATAAACAACTATGTATCACATCCTTCTACACTCCTTGTCATTTTATTTTCACCTCAACTAATTCCTAAAAGATCAAAAGGACTGTTAGAGAAAAAAATATTTATTTTGTGAAATTCTAAAGGTGAGTATTGTTGTGCTGGATAAGTAGATAATGTTCAAGCTAGGGAGAGCAGTGCTTCTAATATTTCTTCCTATTATTTTCATTGTTTTGTTTGTTTATTTGTTTCCTTTTTAAAGATCATCTTTCAGATAACTCTCTGGGGTATGGGAATGTATTGTTATACTAATAAATTTTTTCTAACTTTTTTTTTATCACAATGGTCACCCCTAATACAGACAAGGTTTTGTCTCAACCCTAATACAGACAAGGTTTTGTGGCTAAATACAAATAAATAATGGTGATTTTCCTTGAATTTTTTCTGTGACAGCCTCCGACATATGAAGTGTTTTTTGAAGGTGTTCTTTTCTTAACATATCACCTTTTAGTTTTCATTTACACATCTGCATTTTATTAATTCTTCAGTGTGACAAAGTGAAAACCCATATATTTCCATTTCTTGTCTCAATCTCAACAATCTTCACAATTCAATGAGGATTTTTAGTGTCAATATCATGATTTTAATAATATGTACATTGCTATATTCTTAAATTATTTAAGAATATGTAGATTTTCTTAAATTATTTAGGAAATAACTTATCACACAATTCGTTCTAAGCAGAAATGATGGTAAAGAGATATAGAAAATGAATTTAAATAAATTATAATATAAAAGAAGGACTAAAATGGCTGTCTGTACTTTCAATGCACGTGCTCTGGCATAGGAAGCATATATTGAGGATCTGATGCTGCAAGCGCAAAAGATCAAGTACGACATCATTGGTCTGACTGAGACGAGGAGGCGTCAGTTTCATCATGCTGTATTTGACACTGGAGAAGAATTGTTCCTTGGAACATGTGACAAAAAGAGGCGTCAGTGGCCTTGGTGTCCTTGTCAACACAAACATGGCCGTAAACATTGATTCATTTGAATGCCTAACAAACCAAATAGGATGATTACACTTGAAGAGATGTGGCCCACTGCCAGCAATTTCTATCTTCATTGTCTACGCACCAGCATCCACATACAAAGAAGATGAAATTGAGAAATTCTACATGGAATTGGAGGAGTTCTATAAAAGATCACACCTTCTACAAGATCATAGTCGGTGATTTTAATGCCAAGATAGGACCAAGAAGATCAGCTGAAGAACTCCACATCGGGACCCATGGCCTAGAATGGAACGAACAGGGTGAGAGACTATCTGAGTTCATCATATCCACCAAGATCATTCATGGGAACTCAAAGTTCCAGAAAGCTGAAGTGAAACGTTGGACATGGGAATCTCCTGGCGGACAGTTCCACAATGAAATTGACCACATCATCTTCAATCGACGGTTTTGTCTGACCGATGTTGCTGTCGTCCCCAAATTCCAAACAGGATCGGACCACTGTCTCCTTCGTGCAAAATTCTACTTCCCGCAATGGGGAGAAAAGGCTGCAAAGTTTAAGAAGAGAACTCCCAAAACCACCAACTGGGAACTCTTTGGCACCATTGCAGCAACATGGGAAGATACCATCATTGATGACATCGATGAAGAATACAACCGACTAGTTCAGCACCTCCATGATTGTGCAAAGAATGCCGAGAGAGAGAAAGACACAAAAGGGCGCTTGTCTTCAGAAACTCTTGAGCTCATTCGCCAATGTGGCAAGGCGTGAGCCTCAGGGGGACCAAATGCTAACATCCAAGCTTGCTAAGACGGTGCAGAGAAGCGATAAAAGAAGACCTCAAAGAAAGAAGAGCAGAAATATTGGAAGATGCAGCAGAAGCCGGGAAAAGCATTCGCAGTGCCCGCCTGTCCTTCGCCAACTATATGACCAAGATGACTGCCCTCCGACGTCCTGATGGATCTATCACATCTTCCAGAAAGGCAATGGAGAAGATTATCCAGGACTTCTACTCACATCTCTTTGATAGCCACATCCACCTGCCCACATACCAAATTCCACAGGATGGGTATGTCATTCCCAAGGTTCTCCCTTCTGAAATCCGACATGCCATCTACGTCGGTAAAGAAGGGAACAGCACCTGGCCCAGACAAAGTCAGACCCGAACACCTGAAGAATCTGCCATAGGTACTCATCAATACACTGGCTCGGCTCTTCACACGCTGCCTGTCTGAATGCAAGGTGCCCTCCCAATGGAAAACCAGCAGGACAGTTCTACTGTTCAAGAAGGGAGACATTCACGACATTGGCAACTATCGCCCCATCTGCCTGTTGTCTGTCATCTACAAGCTGTTTACACGAGTCATCCTGAACAGGATTAGCAGAACACTAGATGAAGGAAAACCATGCGAGCAAGCAGGCTTCCGGAAAGGATTCAGCACAATCGACCATATCCACACGTAACCAAGCTCATTGAGGTTTGTAGGGAGTACAAGATGCCGCTCTGTCTCACGTTCATTGATTTACAGAAAGCCTTTGATTCTGTGGAGACTGAAGCAGTCATCGAAGCCCTAGCCAAACAGGGTGTTCAAACCCAATACATCAAGATCCTTCGTGAGCTGTATTACGGATTCACCACCAGGATCTCACCATTCTACAAAGAAGTGATCATTAATGTGAAAAGAGGGGTTCGACAGGGTGATACCATTTCACCAAAAATCTTCAGTGCCACCCTCGAGAACATCATGCGACAATTACAATGGGAAGGAATGGGAGTGAAGATAGATGGTCGGCAACTACACCACCTCTGCTTCGCTGATGACATCGTTCTAATAACACCAAACATTAGCCAAGCAGCACAAATGCTGGCTGACTTCGACCGAGAATGTGGAAAGATAGGTCTACAGCTGAATCTAAAGAAAACAATGTTCATGAAGAATGAACTAGTTCCTGAGGCCCCATTCACTCTCAATGGATCAAACATCTCTGAATGCAGCAGTTATGTGTACCTAGGTCGAGAATCAACATGATGAATGACCTAAAACCTGAGCTGCGCAGGAGGAAGAGAGCGGCATGGAATGCCTTCAAAGGCATCCAAGAAATAGCTAAAAAGGACAAAGAACCTCCGGCTCTGGGCACATCTCTTTGACTCCACCATTCTTCCTGCATTAACATACGCCTCAGAGACCTGGGCCCTACGAAAGCAGGATGAGAATGCTATTTGGGTCTCCCTGAGAGCAATCGAAAGAGCTATGCTTGGAATATCACGCCTCACTCAAGTGAGAGAAGGAATCCGGAGTTCTGACCTCCATCGCTATTCCAGAATCAGGGACGCTGTCTCGTTTGCCAAGGCATCGAAAATCAGATGGGCTGGACATGTAATGCGATTTGGAGACAACCGCTGGACTAGAGCCATTACCGACTGGATCCTCTAGGGATGTCAAAAAATCACGTGGCCGCCCACCTACAGTCTTTGACTTCCTTGTAAAGACACTGAAGGAACGGTTTGAGGCTCTTCGTATTCCTGAATCAACCAGATGCCATTGGGCTACATTGGCATGTGATAGGGTCCAATGGAAATGTTACTGGCGCCGCTCGAGCAAATAGATGAATAACGGGATTCCAGTGATTCAAGTGATAATATAAAAATTCCAGGAATTCAACAGTTTTTTATATGGGTGGATTATAAAGGGAATTTTGTTATGCTGCTATGTTACATTACCCAGAACATAATATTTAAAATAGTTACAGAAATGCTTCGTGTCAATGTCATAAAATAAAATCCTAAGATGATTTTAAGATATACTATCAAACTATTTTTAGGATCTCATGTCATTTTGCAATAGGCATTGTAAAAAAATTGCACCGATAAAATTTTATTTTTGTAGAGGTAAATAGATACGATAAGTGAAAGTGAACAAAGCAGCACTTTGTAAAACCATTTCCCCCTCCAAGTGCTACAGGCATCAAAAAAATAAAAAGAAGAAACAGGAAATAACTGTAACCACGTAAGGCAGCAGGTGAAGGTAGCATTCTGTGGTGCATAAAGGAGTTCTGAAAATGATTTTGAAATCATTTTTTTCATGGTGGTATGTAATTCATTTTGGTAAGCAGCTATAGGAATTATATTTTAATCACAAACAAAATTTAATTAAAACAACTATCTATACCCCAGATTTGTAGAAAATTTTTTTTTTTTACAATATCTCTAACATGTTTTTATATGATATTTCTTAGTGCTTTGCATTGGTTTCCTTTTAATTTGGTTACATGATACACACAAAAACATGTGTCACCTAAGTTATTCTCTCCTCCAGTTTGTTGTTACTATAGAAATGGAATATCTATTGTATTTCACCAATTCTATTATATTCTTCAATTAAAAGTTTGGTGATGAACAATAAGCCTCATAGAACCTTCAAAACCTTTTTTCATTCATAAATGCTCTCCAGATACTCAATATTTAATTTTTTTGTATTGGTTTTTAAAAAATAATTAATTTGGCATAGAATATATAATCTTAGCCATACTGTTTGCTTAAACAAAAGCCATTAAGACTAATGCCTTAAATAATTGTTATTTTCCTGATTAGATCCCTGGTACGGTATATGGTCATGTTCTCCCTAAACATTGCAAGTAGTAAGACTTGAGCAGTGCTATCCCAAGAAATGAACACAATCCTGAATTTTCACATTTGAAATTAAAATACTGTTTTAAAAATAAGCAGCATATAGTTGTTTAACTGCTGATATGAGTTTGAAATTTTATTTTTCATATACTGAAAATGACATAAAACTAGGTATACAAATCAGATCACCAAAACTGTGCTAATGAAAAGGTTATGTTTCTCCTTACTTGTTGAGACATGTTAGCTAATCTGGGAGTTTTGTTGTTTTGCTCACTCCCAGCAATCTTTTAAGTCAGTTCATTCAATGAGACCTCTCTTCATGTAAACACTTCTAAGGGTTGGCAGTACAAAGTCACCTATTGAATAACTTACTTATACATCTACTAAGACTTCTGTTTTTAGATTGGCCAGCTCCTCTATACCCACTGCACCCAGTGGGACAGTTAGAATTTACCAGGAGACTACCACCCTGGCTACGCTGAGACTAAAGGAAGACTATAGGAGGATCAACTAGTTTGCTCTAAGCAGGCGAGTATGACCCTCAGTGCATGAGACAAGATACCAGATCACCCTGGTGCAGATAATAATAAGGACCTTGTGGGTACCATCTAGATTACATGAAGCTCATGAAGTTAAGATGTATTACTTTATATCAGCCCCCCTCTCTCCAGTGTTTTACATAAGAGATAATCTCGATTAGTCTTGTTGTAACCCTTTGTTTATACCTGCATAGGGTGTGGCACTACACTCTGTTTAGGGTCTTTGTTGGCACGACAACCCCCGATTGGTTACTTTGGTGTATATAAGGGGCTGACTTGGGTCCCTTCACCTTTGCCTTTGGTTCCTCAGCCTTCAGCTTTTGGCTCCTCAGGCTTGGCTTTTGGCTTTTGGCCTCTTCCCTGTGGGATCTCGCCTTGGAGCATTTATTCCCCCTTGAGTTTTTACACGTGGTGGCGCCATCTTGGCCTACACGTGGCTGGGGTTCTAGCCTGGAATCCTAAGCATCGGGTTTTCCTTTGCTGATTTGTAGCCTGAACCTGTGATAAGTAAAGCCTTTTAAAACCGCACGGATACCTGAGTGTTCATCCATTCCCGCCGGTTCAGAGGTAGAAGGGAACTCGCTCCCGGCACTGTCGGGACCGGCGGGCCCCCGACACTTACTGTAGAAATAAACATTAAATTAGACATGCATTTGGAATTTAGTCAAGAATACACATAAAAACAATTTCAAGGGAAGCAAAATGAATATTTGATATCTATTTGGAATTTTAGCCAAGAATACATATAAAATAACAATTCTAAAGTGAAGTAAAAGTGGAAGATGTTAAATAGAAGACAAATTATACTAAAAATGTCAAATGCAGTTGGTGAATTTCACTTCAGTTGTTTCTCTTTAAGTATTGCTCTTCAGTATAGCATTGGAGTTGGTAGGCCCCCACTGGTGGTTTATGTGAGGTGGGGAGGAAAGAGACAGTCACTTTCTGCCTACCTGCCTCTGCCACCCAGGACCTACCAGCTTGGAAAGCTAGGTCTGGTAAAGTCTGTGACTAGCTCTTGCATGGCACATGCCAGACCCCCACCAGCCCCATGCTTGGTCTTCTTGGCATGGGAGTTAATACCCCACTCAATCTCTTGGAGAGCTTCAGACTGAGGCTGGCACAAAGAATGGTTCTTTGCAGGAAAGGAGAATCAGTCTTACGCCATATTTAGGGCTTCACGGTCCTAGTTTTTAGTAGATAAGCAGTGAAGTAAGAACATATTTTATTTGGAGGTTTCTAGTAAGGAAAAGAGAGAGAGAGACAGAGAGAGATAGAGAGAGAGAGAAAGGGAAAGAGAACACATTCAAGAGAGAGCAAGGGCCTCTCCAAAGGCTGAGAGGCTCCTACACACATTCATCATTAGAAATGAGAATATGAATGTACACATCTCTAAGGTCCCACAAATGGTTACCTAGTCCAAGTGGCCTGTCTGAGATTCCATGAAGAACAACATATGGTCAATGGTGTTGTGACCTAGTGGTCAGCCGCAAAGTCACAATGACCGAAGCCACTACGGCCCTTCATCGGTTCTTCACCTGCCAGACAAGCAACTGAATGATCTCTGTAAAGAGGCACCCCTCTTTTGTCTGTCTCACATCACCTATCTCTATTGGAGAGATGAGAGGGAAAAACTCACTAGTTAAGGATTCTAGGACCAATTTTCAGGTAGATATCTGTTCCCTCTCTCCCCTTATCTCAGACTAACAAGAGAACTGGCTAGAGAACACCAGGAGTTCTGTTGCGAGGGCTGTGCCAAGGAGAATATATTTTGGGAGTTGTTTTCTTTGAAAATCTTCTTTTATTGACCTCTGTTCCTGCTGGATCTTCTGTCTCCTGGAATGTAACTGGATTAAGGGCTGGCCTAAGACAGTTTGATCCAACTTCATCAAGGTCTGCTGAGGGTTAATGAATCTCATCAAGTCTTGGTTCCTGGTTCCAAAGTTGACCCTGGACAGCCTTAGGGCAAGAATTCACTTCCTGCGGGTCCCCCCTGCCCCACCGTCTACCTGCCTACATCAGGTGTAGATCCAGTAGATAATTCATACCCTGAAAAATTGGTCATGTGAATGAAGTCCAGCTGCCAATCCTCCCTGTGACTGGGTTTCTCTAATGAACATAGAAACACCAAGCCACCTCTCTGGCTTTCTCAGTACAGATTGGAAAAACTTCTGCCATTCCACTGAAGGTGTGATGTAGGTGGGTTAGGAGAGGAAGCCTAGATTTCTACTAGGTTTATTAGTGGCACATAAAGTGCAGTTCTGACTTACTTCTTACTGTCCTGTTCAAAGTCTTCCCATGGAAACTGGTTTTCACTAATGTTAAAGCATCACTTTCTAGGTAGGAAGCATCATGTATTCCCTTAAACATCCATTAATTTTCTTTTGAAAACTTTGTTCCAATGCCTATTGTTCATTTTCTGCAGAATATTCTGGCTTAGAGGAAATATTTTCTGAAGGGAGTATTAGTCTCAAGACAGAATCAGAAGTAAGGGATGTTAAAAAAAAATGCTTTATTCTCTCCAAATGACTGCATGTTCACACAGAACTAAGAACAGATACTTAGAACCAGTTTAGATGTTTACTTGGAAGTCCCTCAACCTATTAGTAGGCTCAAGAGCATGTCTGCCTTTTCAGCTGATGTTCTCCTTGGAAAACCTATAGCTTCAACTATCCTGGCAAGACTAGTGAGAGCATGTACAATGTAGAGTTCTTTTCTAGACTAGGCTGCTTATCTATAGTTAGTAAAACAAATTTTATCTGAATAACCCAAGAGGGTACAAGTCTATTAGAGTATATATATTCATTCACCTTTGTAGAAGTAAAATCTGATTTTTATAAAAGCAAGTTTACAGAAACATGTTTTTTTCTCCACCTTCACTTTTAATTTTTTTCAGTTGACTTAATAAATCTGACTTGTTATTTTGCATAAACACAGTAAGATTGGAGAGCTCTTTATGGTTACCTTGTTATTTACTGAGAAGAAGTCTTAGGAATTGGCTAAGGCAGAGCAGCTGACACACCAAATTTGCCACATATAAATAATAGTTTTAATTGATATATTTAAATATATAAATCTACCAAAAACTTACACTCAACATTTTTATTCTAGAATTCTTACTAAGCTATATTTTGGAAACAAATGTGGTAGGATATTTTTACACAGTCTATCCTAACAAATATGAATCAGTATCTAATGGCAAATTCTAAAAAATTTACGTATTAGATTTTCTTAACATGACTCTTAAACAGTCTACCTGAAGAAACAATCAGAAGCAGAGTGAGGAATTTTCCAACCCCTTCTTTTAAGTTCCCATTCAATTATAATTTAAAGGAAGGATATGACAAGATCATAGAACAATGATAATCTCACTTTATCTTTTTTTTGTGATGTGCTTAGAGGTCTAGTGTCAGGGAACGCTGCAGGGGTCCCCGACAGTGTCAGGACAGAGGTTCTCTTCTACCTCCGAGGATGCCGGGAGAACAGATGATAACTCACGAGTCCGGTGCAGTTCCAAAAATGGCTTTTAATAGTACAAAAGCTCTTCCACAGCACTCCAATATAATGAACAAACTTTAGCTCTGGTCCGAACTTAGACCATACAAAAGAGCCTAAGTCTCCCACCAAAGAGAGAGAGGATCTCACCCGAGCTGAGTCCTACCTAGAAGAAGGAGCAAAAGGCCAAAAGCCAAAAGCCAAAAGCCAAAATCCAGGGAGCCAAAAGCTGAAGGCTGAGGAATCAAAAGGCAAAAGGTGAAAAAGTGAAGGGGCCTCAAGTCAGCCCTTTATATACACCCAAGTAATCCAGTAATCCGATCGGGAGGTTGTCACGTCAACAAAGAACCCTAAACAGAGTGCAGTGCCACACCCTATTGCAGGTATAAACAAAGGTTATGCCAAGGACTAATGAGATTATCTCTTATGTAAAACACTGGAGAGAGAGGGCTGGTATAAAGTAATACATCTTAACTTCATGAGCTTCATGTAATCTAGATGGTACCCACAAGGTCCTTCTTATTATTATCTGCACCAGGGTGATTCTGAGTATCTTGTTCTCCTGTACTGAAAGGGTCACTCTCGCCTGCTTAGAGCAAACTAGTATGATCCTTCCTATAGTCTTCCTATAGTCTCAGCGTAGCCAGGGTGGTAGTCTCCTGGTAAATTCTATCTGTCCTACACTGGGTGCAGTGGGTATAAAGAGAAGCTGTGCCCAATCTAGAAAACATAGAAGTCTTAGTAGATGTATAAGTCAGAAGTTATTCAATCAAGGTGACTTCTGTAAGTGTCACACCCTCTAGCAGTGTTTACATAGAAGAGAAGTCTCATTAGAATGAAACTTGACTTAAGTAGATTAAGCTGGGAGTGGGCAAAACAACAAAACTCCCAGAATAGCTAAACCTGTCCTCCAACAGTCTAGGATCCTTCAAAACTCTAAATGGAGTAAATGATTTCAAATTTTAGTAGTTCTGTGGTATAAATAAGGTAGTACTAAAGTATCTAAGTAGAAATTAAAATAACAAAGATTTGTGAATGATTTCTATATTTGAATTACTTCTTAAGTTGTTTTCTGTCATAAAATATTCCTAAAACTTCAGTACAAAATTTTCCTTTAACCTAGAGCCTTGTTTATGTATGGATGGTGTCGACAGTTGGCACTATAAAACCACGTACTAAAAAGACAGAAGAGGCTTGATTCAACTATGACTGAGCAGAATTTTTACCAAAGAGCAATTTAATCTTTGAGTGGACACTACGTAAAGAATGTAATCAAAGAACACTAATACTAGAATTTTCATGTGTATTGTGATCACTTGAAATTAATATTAGAGTTTGTTTGGCATGTTTTTTGGCACCATTTCTCTACATACTATCTCTAATGGGTACAGGGCATGGCCCTATTAGAATACCACAAGATGTTTTCATAGCATTGGGATGAAGCTCAAGTAGGTTTTGAGTGTGGGTGAGAAGGATGTTGCCAGCCAAGAAATAAAATAAAGAATTTACTTTCAGTGTACTCATTAAGGAGTTAAAAATAGACTGACATTTATCTTTAATTCACACTTGATTATTTTTTCAAGCTTCATAGTGTAATGTCACTTAAAATGACATTAGTACTTTTGATCATGAGAGTAAGAAAACTAAATAAAATTCTAATATGCTATACTAATATGTTTTAAATCATATTATTTTAATATAATTAGTTATATTTACTTCTGGTAATATGAGATAAATGAAAGTTTCTCACAATATCATTAACTAACTTCTTGATTAACAATTTTTGTTAGTCTGAATTGAATAGCATGTAAGACTTAATATGTGCATCATTTTCTATTGTTCATTAAGGATTATATATTCAATCAAGATCCTTCAATTTAATACTCTATTAAAGAAATACAGTATTTTAATATCTTTAGGAGCATCCCCAGAATTGTAGTACCAATAGAAAATTTAACAAAAGAGATTATTTTTTTAGGGTATGTGGTGATTTTAAGACAACACGCATACACACACATTTCAAACTTTTAATTTCTTCATAAAAACTGACTGAAAGGAAAATCAGTTTAAGAGAAAATAAACTCTTAAACTCTTAAAATCAGTTTAAGAGAAAAGAGAAAATAAAAGTAAAAAAACTCATACTATTTCAATTTTCAGTCAGATAAAGTGTGAGGGAAACTAGGAGCAAGCTCACTTCTTTAGCATCCTCCTTCCTATTGCATCTGAGTATATACTTAAGTAAGGAAAATTTGAACTAGAATTTATTATAGCTAGAAAATAACTATAAGAATTAAATATTTCCAGCAAATAATTGGTGTTACAAGTATGGCTTTGAAAGTTAGGACTAGGAACCCTTAACATAGAAAATATGTTTACATATGGCCACAGAACAAATAACTAACATTTTGGTAGTTAAATTTTTCTATTTAATTTAAAGCTGTGGCATACAATTGTGAAATACAGTTTTTGGTAAAAGTGTCAGAAGACATCTAATTTTAAAACATTATAGCACAAGAGGCAGTTTATAGTCAAAAGAAAAGGTTCAATGGAAGTTTGGTACACAAATGATCAATAAATGCCTTAAATTGAAAGACCTATTTGCATTGTTTATAATTTGATATATCACAAGCTTTTATACTGATAATTTTGCACAAGTCAAATAATTTTGATAAATGTAAAATAAATGGCAGAGCCTGGCAAGCTGCCCGTGTCATATTTGATATGCCAAAACCCAGTAACAATTATAGACCTCATTCCCATGACCTGAAGGAATGGTTTGAGGCTCTTCATGTTCCTGGAGTGGGCAGATGTCCTTGGGCTACACTAGCACCCGACAGGACAGGACATATGGAGATATTACTGGTGCCTGCTGGAGCAAATCAATGAACAAGGGAAAGACAAATGTAAAATAAACACTAATTATTACCAAATTATAGTGACTTTTTTTCATAAATGTTTCCATTAGTTTCAACAAGTTATCTTCCAGGATTGGCATTTGATTTTATACTACTTAAAAGATGGAATGTTAGGGGCCTGAAGACACCTAATTAAGCTAGCACACACTTTATATTGTAGGAGGCCTGGGTTTTATTCATAAGCATTTTTAGGGTAAATGTGAGCCTTGCTAGTTTGGACCCAAAAAATCAAAAAGAAGCAAAAAATACACAGCAAGTTACGTTGTATATACTTTATGTATGCTACTTCTAGCATGAGATTTCTAGACAAATCACTTTTAATATTCATGGCACAGAAGTCAGGGTAAGCACCAATATTTTAACACTATTTTTATTGCTTCAAAATCCTACATGTGGCATGATATGATTGATATAAATTCTGCATAAAATAGTGGATCTTTGCCACAGCTCAAGAACACTCCTCAAGTTGGAGGACTATATCCTTTTCTCATTTTAATATTGTTATGAGTAGTCTACTCTTTGTTCATCGATTGGGAATGAACAACACTTAACTTGTTTTATATTTGTTTGTTTGTTTTTGGGTCACAATCAGCAGTAGTCAGGGATTACTCCTGCTTTGCAGTCAGCAATTAACCTGGTCATGTGTGGTGACCATATGGGATGACAGAGATACAACTATGTGCCAGTCTCTCTACCCCCTGTTCTATCTCTCCAGCCACAGCTATTAATATATTTCTGAAGATTATCAGTTACAAGAACAACCTTAAGAAGAATCTTGGAAAAAATATTTACCTAACTTCTCCATGAACCAATCTTGTTCCAAACAGAATGTAACTTCAACTTGAGCCAGTTTTGCCCCCTGGGTCTCCTAAGTAGCTTGAAATCAGCTATGGTTAAGACCATTCATGCCAAGAAAATTAGTACACATTAAGTATGGGGGGCTTTTTTTTTTTTTGTATTTTGTGAGATCATACCCAATGATGCTCAGGGGTTACTCCTGGTGGTGCTCAGGGAACACATGGGGTGCCGCAAATGGAACTCTGGCCAAGTTCAAGGCAAACTCCTTATTCACTGTGCTATCTCCTCAGTACCAGTTTATTTGTTTTTACCAGGAATCATTTCCATTGATGTGCACCTAAGGTTACATGCATGGATATCATGTTTATGTGATCACAGTCACACTGGGTATTGTTGAAGTGAAGAAGCAAAGCCTTTAGTGCCAGAGATTGAACTCATGGCTTTGCAAATACTAGTCATGTGTTTTTCCCTTGTGTTATCTCCCCTACCTCTAAACCTTTACATAGAATATATTTATACAACAACATACAAATGCATCCTTTATTTTCTTTGTTTTTAGGGGATTTTTTTGGTACAGTAGTTTAGAGAAGCATATGCTGTACTAATTGGGATACTTAGTGTAAATAATTTTCAAGAGAGAATATAAAATGCATAATGGAAATTTAACATCTGCCATTAACTGCAGTTCAGTATATTAATATTTGCTACAACATTTAGGCATCTCAGAGGAACACCAGAGACATTTTATATATTGAAACGAAATAATATGCGCTTTACAATTGGATGCAATATTTGTTAAATAATAAACATAGCCAGAGAGTGGAAGTGCAAAGTTAAAGCAGTGCTTGTGTCTGACCCTTGTGTAGGCTTGCATGTGACTGACCCCAGTTCAGGACAAGACCTCCAACCTCAGAGCAGGGAGTGGCCCTGGAGCACTGCCAGGTATGGTTTCATCCCTATCGCTCCATCAATTAAGAACTGGTATGTGAATTGAGAAAAAGAAAAAAAAAACATATTTTCAAATTTGACTTTATAGAACTAAAATTTAGAAATTAATAATTATACGTTGAATGAAGTCTCACAACTTAGTGATAATACTTGAGATTTAATTGAGTTCTTAAAATTTAGTCTCTGTTAATTTCTAGATATACATACTTTATAGATGCACCTAACACCTTTATATTCCTTCAGTAGATTCCCATTGTTTTATTTTAACCAATCAACTTTCTTAGATAATAACTCAGAATGTATTGAATCAAAGTAAAATTCATGACTTTTTAGTTGATAATATAGTTTTGAAATTAAACACTTCAAAACTTTGTAAATTAACTTAGATTAATGTGATTTTGTAAAATTGATCTACAAATTTAAATGTGTATGTTCTCTGTAGCAAAATTGTACTAGGAACAGAGACCTCAAATAAAAAAAGCACTTTTTCCTTTTAATAAAATTGAAAGACTTGCTTGACTTTCTGAGATCCTGAATCATAAGTTTGTGTGTGGCAACTTCCTACTTTCTGTTTTAAATCAATGTTTTCTTATTTAGTGGACAAATAATGAACATAGGTTTCCATGTATGACCAAATGCACCATCATGAAAGAATTTGCATTCTTAGATTATGTATGAGTGTTTAAGGATAAGAAAACTAAAATCTAGTGGCCCTAATTTTAAAACAAGTATTGCAGGGACCCCTAAGCAAACCCAACTTCATTAGACTACATTAATAAATGTAAACAGGATGTTTCAGCACAGAAAGCATAAAATTGCCTGAGATATGCAAAGCATATCTTTAATGATGTTTAAAAAAGGAGCTAAACATCTCCTTGGGAATTCTTAAAACATTTATCTTTTAGGCAGTTACTTAGCTTCACAAGTCTCTGTTGTTTAACAAGTTGAAGAAAATAGGTCAGCTAATGTTATATTAATCAGTAAATTAATATTTTAATTTGATTTTCTTTTTTAGTTAAAATGCTTGCAGCATTTCTTCTTCCCCTCCACCCCTCTGCCCTGGCACTTATGTTAAGCAGTATCATTATCATATTGTACCTTTGGGGTAGTGAGATAACAGGGTCCAGTGATAGCTCTATTCTTAGAAGGGTGGGAGGTTTATCATGCCACTTACACATTTAAAATGACACTCTATGGCTCCTGTGTGACAGATTATCTTAGAGCTGAGTCACAGCTTTTCAAAATTGTGCTTTTCAGTTCATAGTCTAAATTCATACCTTTCGAATCTGAATGAAAAAATAAGATTCTGCTTAGCAGAATTCCTTTCCCTTTTTCTGGGATGGGGATGTGTCTTAAATTACCACAACTAAATAAATGCAGATTTCAGATTCTGCTTTTTTGTTGCTTTTTTTCCAAATTAACTGACAGGTGAGAATTTGAGGTTATATACTCTGAAAGTGAATTGAAACCTGCCAATATTTTTTTTTACTTTAAGAAGTCAATAGTTACCAAGAATGTGTTGCTATTTTCTTTATTTTTTTTATTCCTAAGGTTTTAATTTTGTCAAGATTAATGGAAAGACTGGCCATGCAACTTTGGAAGGCATTCTTTGAAGCTGTAATGGATTCAATGACTGAGGCATATGTACTTGTAGTATTCTTTAATACTTAATATGCATAAAACAAAAGTCTTTTATTGAATACTGATGTGTGTGAGAGATAGTTAAATATTTTATATGGTATTGTAGTTGGCTTTTATTTTATAGATGAAATATGAAGTAAGCCACAAAAAGCAGTTAAATAATATAAACAAAAGTCCTAACAAATAGAGATATAATATGGTCAACTTGAACCCAATTTCTTTGGCCTGTACTACTACCATAATGTTTGCATGATTTTTCACTGTACAACTATTCAGTAGAGGCAAAAATGGACTCAATTTTAAAAGCTATAGCTATCTCCTAAACATGAAAATGTCAATTTTCTATACTTTTCTCATTCAGATGTTCAGTTTTTCAGAAATAGATTATTTTTAGACTATTATTATGTGACTACTATTGGCTAATATATTCAAGTATGAATAAGGAATATACTACATCATCTCAAACTGTCTTTTGATGGTATCTGAACAAATCTAAAAACTAGTCTGGTGGGAAACATGCATTGAAAATTATTGGGCATGGGGTATTATCTGTGGTCATGGGTTATTCCTGGTTTTGTGCTGAGTAACAATCTCTTCTGGTGCTTGGAAGGCTATATTATGAGGCTAGGGATTTAAACCTAGATGGCAGCATATAAGGCAAGAGTCTTAACCATTACACTGTCTCTTCCACTAATATCTTGAACTTTATGAACAAAGATGCAAGTGAAAGAGAAAGCCTTAGTTTCCCTGTGCAAGTTGATGTCGTGAACAGTCCTATTTTTAACTGTACCATCCTACATTTTTAATCTTCCAGAAAATTCCTGGGCTTTTTTTGATAAAAGTAGTTAAACATTCTCCACCATAAAAATCAGCCCCAGATTTTAGGCTCACAAGGGAGTCTAAGAAAATGGGCAATAGACCATTTAGGCAAATGGCAAGACCCAAGAAATGAAAAGAGCCCAATTTTCATGTAAAAAGGTCTACACAAAAATCCTTATCTTTCATTTCTCTGCTTTCTTTGTAACACAAAGACCCAGTTTTCTTATTAAAAACACACACACACACACACACACACGCAGTCTGTGTTACCTTTGTCTTATTCTAAATTTCTTATTGTAAGCAGAGATACAAGCAAGACTCCAAGAAATTAGTTCAAAATAAGAAATAGGCATCACAAAGCCAAAGGCCTCAGTCAAAAATAATTAGCAAACTCTCCAGTCTACATCCTCAGAACCAGTGTTGAATGTGTAGATAAAGGCATTATGAAATATGGAATATAATAAAAGTATCTCTTGAATGTATCTTTAAAGAGGTAAAAAGACATAATGTAAAATGCAAGTTCTTTCCAAAAGTGCAACAGATTTTTAAAAGATATATATATATATATCCCTAATGAGAACATAATAATTCAAGGTGGAATGATGATACATTGGCTAAATAGAATATTACAAAATGCAGAAAAAAGGATTTCATAAAATTTGAGCAAAGTTGAGATTCTAGATCTCAACATCAGACATGAATCTATAAGGTACATTGAAGAAAACATAGGAGAAACGCTCTACGACATAGAAATGAAAAGTATCTTTAAAGACGACACACCACTGACCAAGCAAACAGAAGCAAAAAATAAACAAATGGGATTATATCAAATTGAAAAGCTTCTGCACCTCAAAAAAAAACGGTAACCAAGATACAAAGACAATCCACAGAGTGGAAAGGATATTCACCCAATACCCATCTGACAAGGGGTTAATATCTAGGATATATCAGGCACTGGTATCACTCCACAAGAAAAAAACAGCCAACCCCATCAAAAAATGGGGAGAAGAAATGAACAGAAGCTTCCAAAAAAGAAGAAATTTGAATGGCCAAAAAGGCATATAAAAAGTGCTCTTCATCTTTAATCATCAGGGAGATGCAAATCAAAACAACAATGAGGTACCATCTCACACCACAGAGACTGGCACACATCCAAAACAGCAAGAACAACTGGTGCTGGTGTGGATGTGGGGGAAAAAAGGGACTTTCGTCCACTGTTGGTGGGAGTGCCGACTGGTCCAGCCCTTTTGGAAACAATATGGGCATTCCTCCAAAAACTAGACATTAAGCTCCCATTTGATCCAGCAATAGCACTCCTGGGAATATACCCGAGAGCCCGAAAAACACATAGCAGAAACACTATCTGTACTTCTTTATTCATCTCTGCGCTATTCACTATAGCTAGAATCTGAAAACAACCTAAATGTCCAAGAACAGAGGACTGGCTAAAGAAACTGTGGTTCATCTACACTATAGAATACTATGCGGCTGTCAGAAAAGATGAAATTATGAAATTTACCTGCATATGGATGGACATAGACACTATCATGCTGAGTGAAATTAGTCAGAAGGAAAAGGACAGATATAGAATGACTGTGTTCATTAATAGGATATAAATAGATACCAGTGTTTTACTAAATATGGGGAAATGGTAATGGCAGATTAAAACTCACCATTGAATATACACAAGGAGACTTAAGTGATAAACTCTAAATATCTGCAGGGCTAGCCACAATGAAAAAAAATTGAGCAAATTCCCTAAAACTATCTTTGAAGGCAGAAGGAGCAGTCTCAGTATATACAGACTTAAATTGCTTCTGGGTTGGAAAAGAAGGGACATTTCCAAATACCTTAAATAAATAAAATCCTAAACTGAAACTAGAACATAGAACCTTGAGCATATGAAAGGTAGAAAAGAACAGAGACAAATCCCCAGAGAAGTAATGTACTATAGAGTCAGCTCTGGGCCAATATAAGAGCCCCCAAGTCTTTACACCAGATTGTTCCCATAATTCTTTCAAGAGACAAATGAAAATCTTCTCTGCAGGAAAGGATTCCCAACTTAGATCTTGAAAATGACCAAAGACTGAAGTAAGTAAAAGTTCATTCTTAATCATATATGACCAAGCATATAAGATGATCAATTCTTACCAGAGGTTAGAAGTAGGGAGTGATAGTAAGGAAAAACACAGATTTGTGGAGCAATGAAGTCAGTATACTCTGATGGTGGATACAATTCATTACCCAAATCCAAAGAATGTATAATATCAAAAATAAACCTAAGTTTGTAGTGTATGAACTTTGAATAATATTATGTACCAATATGAGTTGGAAATATAATAATATTTTTTATCTGGTAGATTTCTAAAAAGGGGGAGGTTAGACATGAGGATGCAGAATGGATGGATGCAGAATCTTTGTTCTTTTTAATTTTTCTAAGAAAATTAAAACCGATATTTTAAAAAATAGTACAATAAAAAAGTAATCAAACATAATGAAGAAATAATAGTTATATCCGCAGAGATTTCATTATCCAAATAAAGAAATTACAAAAATAAAATATTCAAGGAAGAAAAAATGTAGTAAAAAAATGATGTCGTACTTGATCTTTTGCGCTTGCACCATCAGATCCTCAATATATGCTTCCGATGCCAGCACACGTACATTGAAAGTACAGACAGTCATTTTAGTCCTTCTTCATTTTGGAAGCCTAGGATGGCTGTGAAATTTTATCAGGCACTGCATGTTCGCCTTTCTTACTGCTGCCGTATTAAGGGCTCTTTCGGGGTCAGGAAAATAAACATTTCTGTTACTGGATTTGGCATATCGAACACGCATCGGTCAGCGTGCCAGGCTCTGCAGTGTGGGCTCTATACTCTCATTACTTTGTGGGGCTCTCTCAGAGGGGTGGGTAGAATATTCACAGCAATTTGGAGGTAAATTGCACAGCACCACAGCTGCGCGAGAAATGGGAAAGCTGGTTTCTGCTCTGCCGGGTGTATATGTGTCTGTGGTTCAAGCATTTCTGGGCTTAAAATACTCTCCTCTGAAGGGTGGGTCTCTGCAGGGTGGGTCCTTGTAGGCTGGGTTTCTGACAAGCCGGGCTGGGGAATGGATTAATTTGTTGGGTGGAGATCTTACGAGCTGCGGAGTGTAGATGGTGAAGATCGCTGCCAGCAAGGTGTGGAGGTTTCTCTGGGCTCTTCCGAGGCTTCATCGGGATGGTGGGCTTGGGTTGGAAGTTGCTCTCGTGGTCCATGGAATGCAAGGGGTTCAACGGGAAAGCTGGTTTCTGCTCTGCCTGGTGTATCTGTGTCATTGGTCTGACTAAGGCGAGGAGGCGCCAGTAGCATCAGGCTGTATTTGACACCGGAGAAGAATTGTTCCTTGGAGCATGTGGCGAAAGTGGTGTAGTTGGCGTTGAGGTCCTTGTCAACATGAACATGGCCGTCAACATTTATTCATTTGGATGCCTAACAAACCAGATAGGACAATTACACTTGAAGAGATGTGGCCCACTGCCAGCAATTTCTATCTTCATTGTCTAAGCACCAACATCCACATACAAAGAAGATGAAATTGAGAAATTCTACATGGAACTGGAGGAGTTCTATAAAAAGATCACACATTCTACAAGATCATAGTCAGTGATTTTAATGCCAAGATAGGACCAAGAAGATCAGCTGAAGAACTCCACATTGGGACCCATGGCCTAGAAATGGAATGAAAAGGGTGAGAGACTATCTGAGTTCATCATGTCCACCAAGACCATTCATGGGAACTCAGAGTTCCAGAAGGCTGAAGTGAAACGTTGGACATGGGAATTTCCTGATGGACAGTTCCACAATGAAATTGACCACATCATCTTCAATCGATGGTTATGTCTGACCGATATTGCTATCGTCACCAAATTACAGACAGGATTGGACCGCTCTCCTTCATGCAAAATTCTACTTCCCACAATGGGGAGAAAAGGCTGCAAAGTTTAAGAAGAGAACTCCCAGAACAACCACCAACTGGGAACTCCTGGCACCATTACAGCAACATGGGAAGATACCACTATTGACGACATCGATGAAGAATACAACCAACTGGTTAAGCACCTCCATGATTATTCAAAGTATGCTGAGAGAGAGAAAGACACAAAAAGACAACTGTCTTCAGAAACTCTTGAGCTCATTCACCAACTTGGCAGGGGCGCGAGCCTCAGGAGACCAAATGCTAACGTCCAAGCTTGCTAAACGGTGCAGAGAAGCGATAAAAGAAAACCTCAAAGACAGAAGAGCAGAAATACTGGAAGGTGCAGCAGAAGCTGGGAAAAGCATTTGCACTGCCCACCTGTCTTTCACCAACTATAAGACCAAGATGACTGCCCTCCGACACCCTGATGGATCTATCACATCTTCCAGAAAGGCAATGGAGAAGATTGTCCAGGACTTCTGCTCAAATCTCTTTGATAGCCACATCCACCTGCCCACATACCAAATTCCACAGGATGGATATGTCATTCCCAACGTTCTCCCTTCTGAAACCCGTCATGCCATCTTGTCTGTAAAGAAGGGAACCACCAGCCCAGACAAAGTCAGACCCGAACATCTGGAAGAATCTGCCATCTCGTCTGTAAAGAAGGGAAACCACCAGGCCCAGCAGACCCGCGAACATCTGAAGAATCTGCCATCTCGTCTGTAAAGAAGGGAACCACCAGGCCCAGACAAAGTCAGACCCGAACATCTGAAGAATCTGCCATCGGTACTCATCAATACACTGGCTCTGCTCTTCACATGCTACCTGTCTGAATGCAAGGTGCCCTCTCAATGGAAAACCAGCAGGACAGTTCTACTGTTCAAGAAGGGAGACATTCACGACATTGGCAACGCCCCATCTGCCTGTTGTCCGTCATCTACAACAGGCAGATGGGGCGATAGTTTACACAAGTCATCATGAACAGGATTGGCAGAACCCTAGATGAAGGTCAACTATGCTAGCAAGCTGGCTTCCGAAAGGATTCAGCACAATCTACCATATCCATACAGTAACCAGGCTCACTGAGGTTTGTAGGGAGTACAAGATGCCGCTCTGTCTCACGTTCATTGATTTACAGAAAGCCTTTTGATTCTGTGGAGACTGAAGCAGTCATAGCAGCCCAAGCCAAACAGGGTGTTCAAATCCAATACATCAAGATCCTTCGTGAGCTGTATTACGGGTTCTCCACCAGGATCTCACCATTCTACAAAGAAGTGATCATTGATGCCAAAAGAAGGGGTTCGGCAGGGGTGATACCATTTCACCAAAATTCTTCAGCGCCACCCTAGAGAACATCCCTGCGACAATTAGAATGGGAAGGAATGGGAGTGAAGACAGATGGTCGGCAACTACACCACCTCAGCTTCGCTGATGACATCGTTCTAATAATACCAAACATTAGCCAAGTGGCACAAATGCTGGCTGACTTTGACCGAGAATGTGGAAAGACAGGTCTACTGCTGAATCTGAAGAAAACTCTGTTCATGAAAAATGAACTAGTTCCTGAGGCCCCATTCACTCTCAATGGAACAAACATCTCTGAATGCAGCAGTTATGTGTACCTAGGTCAAGAAGTCAACATGATGAATGACCTAAAACCTGAGCTGCGCAGGAGGAAGAGAGCAGCATGGAATGCCTTTAAAGGCATTGAGCGAATAGCTAAAAAGGACAAAGAACCTCTGGCTCCAGGCACATTTCTTCGACTCCACCATTTCTCCCTGCATTAACATACGTCTCATAGACCTGGGCCTTGAAAGCAGGATGAGAATGCTATTCGGGTCTCCCAGAGAGGAATTGAAAGAGCTATGCTTGGAATATCATGCCTCACTCAAGTGAGAGAAGGAATCGGAGTTCTGACATCCGTCGCTATTCCAGAATCAGGGATGCTGTCTCATTTGCCAAGGCATCGAAAATCAAATGGGCTGGACATGTAATGCGATTTTGGAGATAACCGCTGGG